>PVJN01023713.1:0-31974 GCA_004026805.1 Lasiurus borealis
AAAAATATTTACTGTGGGCCGCATTAAGACCACAGGCAGCAGGTTTGATGTGCTTGCTTTAAAAGATTCATGCAAGCTGAGTCCGGTTTGGCTCAGTGGATAGAGCGTCGGCCTGTGGACTGAAAGGTCCCAGGTTCGATTCCGGTCGGGGGCATGTACCTTGCTTGCGGGCACATCTCCACAGTGGGGTGTGCAGGAGACGGCTGATCCATGTCTCTCTCTCATCGATGTTTCTGACTTTCTCTCTCTCTCCCTTCCTCTCTGTAAAAAAAATCAATAAAAAATATATTTAAAAAAAAAAAGATTCATGCAAGATGACTTGTTAGGATCTCAAAGGTGATGGTCTCCTTCCGTGCAGAGCCCAAAGCAGTCACACTGTAGCCACACTTGTATTTAGGAGAAGCAACACTCATGACTTTCATCATTGGCCATACTCACTTACCCATCTCTTGAACTTTAAGCTATTTCAATGAGCTCTTGACCTATGTCATCCCAAGGCAGGAGAATGAGCACAAATCCACACACACACTGATATACTTTACAGAGCCTTGCATCCACTTAGTGACAGAGCACGGATTTCTCTTTAATTTTTTTTTCATGAGTATGTTTAGTATCCCTGAAGGGATAAATATCTTTGAGCAGGGATATTGGTATATACTAAACTAGAGACCCAGTGCATGAGATTCATGCACTTGGTGGGGTGTCCCCTCAGCCCAGACTGCACCATCTCACAGTCTGAGAGCAGGCCCAAGCCATCTGTTGGACATCATTAGCACTGCTGTGGTGGGAGAGGGTCACAACACCACCACTGCGCTCACCAGCCATGAGCCTGGCTACTGGCTGAGCAGTGCACTGACCACCAGGGGGCAGCTCCTGTGATGAGTGTCTGCCCACTGGTGGTCAGTGTGTGTCACAGCAAATGGTCATTCCAATATTTGGTCTATTTGCATATTAACTTTTTTATATATTTTTTTATTGATTTTTTAAAGAGAGGAGGAGAGAGGGATAGAAAGTCAGAAAGATCGATGAGAGAGAGACATTGATCAACCGCCTCCTGCACACCCCTATGGGAGTTGTGCCCGCAAGCAAGGTACATGCCCCCAACCAGAATCAAACCTGGGACCTTTCAGTCCACAGGCCGACGCTCTATCCACTAAGCCAAACCAGTCTCGGCTGCATATTAACTTTTTATTATATAGGATCATTTGATAGGGTATCAAATGTTTACTGAGCAAGTCTGAGCCAGGCAGAGTTTCAGGTCCTGGAGTTTCATGTTGAATACAATGCCTTCTTTGCTTCCAAGGAACTCAGAGATTAGCAGAAGAGACAGATATGTAAATAACTCAAACAAAGAAGTGGCATAAAAATGTAATGACTAACAGGCTGCACATGCACAGAGGAGAAAATCACTCATGCTGCTGAGGGTGGATGGGTAAGTCACTGAGACAAGGGGCTTTAGAGTCAGACAGAGTTTGGGTTGATTTCTGACTTCATTTACAAGCTGTGTGAAGTTGGTAAAGAAACTTTTATAAACCTCAAGTCTCTCTCAACAACAAGATTTAAATGAAAAAAAAAACACTCTAAATATTTGGAATAGAATGGTTACTAAAAAATAAGCGGCTACTATTAATACCAGGTAAATCTCATCTACATATATAAAAGGCTAAGTGACTGGTCATACATCCACCCAACTGTCTGACCGAATGACCGACCAGTACATACAAAGTGCACTGGCAATTTAAAAATAAATGTTGACTCATGCATGTGTGATACTTATAAAGCTGTCGCTGACACAAATCACATGTGTATTTTAATTTTAAAAAACTACTAGTGCAGTGGTTCTCAACCTTTCTGATGCCAAAACCCTTTAATACAGTTCCTCATGTTGTGGTGACTCTCAACCATAAAATTATTTTTGTTGCTATTTCATAACTGTAATTTTGCTAATGTTAATGAATCCTAATGTAAATATCTGTGTCTTCTGATAGTCTTAGGCTCTACAGCAGCAGTTCTCAACCCGTGGGTTGCTAGTAACTAGTGGCCCAGTGCATGGATCCATGCACATTGAAAGGAAGTTAATTAGAATATTTTAATATAGTTATTCACTCTTTATAATAGAAGTGTAAACCAAGTTCACAATGGACAATGACAGATTGAAACACATGTGTATGATTGGCACCAGCAAGAGCTTTATATATATTGCACATGTGAGAGAGAACCTTTTATAGATGTAGAATAAACTTTCATAATTAGACCTGCTTTCTGATGTAAATAAACCTTTTCTAGCCCAGTGAAGCACCCTAACTTTTCTTACAGGTAAATGTCAGCCACATGGCAGATTATTATTGTAGATCACGCAGGGAGAACAAAGGGTAAAATATTTAACTCTAGCAGTGTTTGACTATATAGGTGTACCGGCTAATAATGGCACACTTTGTAATAAAAGAAAATGTGGTAATTTCAAGAGAAACATCAGCCGAGACTGGTTTGGCTCAGTGGATAGAGCGTCAGCTTGCAGACTGAAAGGTCCCAGGTTCGATTCCGGTTGGGGGCATATACCTTGCTTGCGGGCACATCTCTACTATGGAGATGGATGCAGGAGGTGGCTGATGGATGTCTCTCTCTCATCGATGTTTCTGACTTTCTATCTCTCTCTCTTCCTCTCTGTAAAAAATCAATAAAATATATTTTTTTAAAAAGAGAGAAACATCAAAAGTGCTTTAGTCCAAGTAATGTCCATCACTAGCTACACATTTCCCCCATCTTTCAGTAATTTGTGGATACCTTTCCAATAGAACTTTTATTGTTTTGAGGCAAACCATTCAGAAACCACATTTTTCACTTCTTCATACATTTTGAAGTGCTGCCCAGAAAGTGTGTGTGCCATCAATCAGAACAAGTGGTAATCTTAAGGAGCAAGGTCTGGTGAATATGGCAGGTGGTTAACACTTCCCAGGCAAGATCTTTAAACATGTCTTTAACTGGTTTTGAAGTGTGTGATGGTGCATCATCATGAAGCAAAATTACTTTTCCATGTCTTCTGAAGCATTCTGCTTGTTTCACAATCAAAGCATGTTTCACATGGATTATTTGTTGTTTGGCAGTGATCATTATTAGTAGTTTTATCTGGTTTTAGAACCTCATAATACACCACATCTTTCTTATCCCAACAAATGCAGAGCATTGTCTTCTTTCCAAAGCAATTTGATCTTGCAATCGGTGTTGATGGTTGACCTAGATCAACCCATGATTTTGAACATTTAGGTTTCTCAAAATAAATCCACTTTTCATCACCCGTCACAAGTCAATGCAAAAAAATACTTTATTTCATGCCATTGAAGCAACATTTTACTGATGACTTTTCAGTTTTTTGTCTTTTGTTCAGTTGACATGGCACCCATTTTCCTTCCTCTAAAATCTTTCCCATTGCTTGTAAATGATCAGAAATTGTTTGCTGATAAACCAATATGGTGGCATAGGTGAACACCTAAACTGCTACCTTGCATAACAATTTCAAAACTACAACTAAAAGACAGAACTGACATCATCCAGAACCACAGGAAAGCTGGCTGAGTGGAAATTCTACAACTAGAAGGAAACAGAGGGGCTCATGGAGACTCAGAAGAGCTGCAAAGAGCTGATGTATGGAGACACGTGCCTGGAGAGGACAGGTGGCTGAGTGCCTGACTGGCTTTTGCTAGCGGGTGGGAGACAGAAACTCCTGACTGCACTGAACCCCAGATCCAATGGCACTGAACTCCAGCTCTGGGTGAGACTCATACGGTAGGAGTCTGGACTGTCATGAAAAGGGAGGAGTACACAGAAATTTAGGAGAGCTGTGAAAAAGTAGAGGTCTGGAGGTGCATACACTACTTTGCGCAGAGAGGACGGACTGCTAATTGTATCATTGGCTTTCTCTAGAAGGAGGGAGACAGAACCTCCCAACTGCACTGAAATCTACTTCTGACTGCACTGAACCCCAGTTCTGGGCGAGACCCTGGGGACCCAGACTCATAGGGGTCCCTGGAGCACATGTGAACCAGAAAGGAAAAGGTCTGAAGGTGCATGTGTGCACACAGTGAGGGCCGCAGCAATTATCAAGGGACACAGACCCAGGGGCCATGTAGGGCAGGGCTGATGGGAAGCCAAGTCTGTCTTCTCAGGCCTGAGACTCCACCCCATCCAAGCTGAACAGAGAGGTTTTTGCAATTTTGCAAGACTTGTATCATACCGCTGACTCAAGCACAGAAGTTTTCCAGGCATAGTGAAAATGCAGAGACAAAGGAACAGATCATAAACAAAAGAAATGGAGAAAAACAAATGACTGGATATAGAGTTTAAAACCACAGTAATAAGTTTTTCCAAAAATTTCCTAGAAAAGATGCATAAATTTAGTGAGACCCAACAGGAGATGAAAAAGGACCAACTGAAGATGAAAAAGGATCAACTAGAAATTAAACATACACTGACTGAAATAAAAAAATATTACACAGACACCTAAAGGCAGACTAGAGAAATGCAAGAATCAAGTCAAATATTTGAAATACAAAAAAGCAAAACACATTCCACTGGAAAAGAAAAAAAAAAAGAATCCCAAAATTTGAAGATAGAGTGAGGAGCCTCTGGAATAACTTCAAATGTACCAATATCAGAATTATGGGGGTGTCAGAATAAAAGAGAGAGCAAGATACTGAAAACCTATTTGAAGAAATAATGACTGAAAAATTCCCAACACCTGGTGAAAGAAATAGACTTACAAGTCCAGGAAGTGCACAGAACCCTAAATAAAAGGAATCCAAAGAGGACCACATTAAGACACAACATAATTAAAATACCAAGAGCAAAACACAAGAGAGCATATTAAAAGCATCAAGAGTAAAACAGTTAATTACCTACAAGTGAGCACCAATATGATTCTCAGCTGATTTCTCAACAGAAACTATGCATGCCAGATGGGAGTGGCAAGAAACATTCAAAGTGATGAATAGCAAGTACCTACAACCAAGATTACTCTACCCAGCAAAGCTATAATTCAGAATTGAAGGTCAGATAAAGAGCTTCACAGATAAGAAAAAGCTAGAGAAGTTCATCAACACCAAACCAGTATTATTTGAAATGCTGAAAGGTACTCTTTAAGAAGAGGAAGGATAAGAAAAGGGTAAAGATAAAAATTATGAAGAACAAATACATATCTATCAACAAGTGAATCTAAAAATCAAGTGAATTAAAAATCTGATGAACAGAATAAACTGGTGAGTGTAATAGATTCAGGGGCATATAAAGGGAGTGAGTGGACTGACAATTCTCAGTGGAAAAGTGGTGAGGAAGGTGTAGAGAGAAACTGGACAAAATCATACAGCTATGGATGAAAACAACACAGCAGGAGGTAAGAGCAGAGGGTGAGATGGGAGCCGGGTGGAGGGAAGCTATGGGGGGAAAAAGAGGAACTAATGTAATAATCTGAACAATAAAGATTTATTAAATTTAAAAAAAGAAATTGTTTGCTAAGTTGTTTTTTCATTTGACATACATCTTCATCCAATAATGCTTGTAATTGTTGGTCTTCAAACTTTGACCTGGATATTCTTTGTCTTTCACATTGAAATCATCACTTTTAAAATGTTTAAACCAGCATTCACAAGTACATGGAGATGGAGCATGTTCACCATAAGCTTCCTGAAATATTCAGCATCACTTTTCTTCAAAATAAAGTAATGAATTAAAACTTCCTGCAATTGCTCTTTTTTGGCACTAAATTCAACATTTTTTAAGCATAAAAATATCTATGATGTTAACACCTTCAGCAAATTTGACATATGAAGTTTTGAAGCTTACTGTCAATATAACAAAATAGCATACATATCAAATCGCATATATATCAACATATGTGTAACTCCATCTATTGAAAAAAAACTGCATTATTAATCAGTATACCTAGTATTCTGCACAGGAGAAAACCTGAAGTCATTTCTAAGGTCTCCCATTTCTTACTTCTTTTCAGTCTGGTCAAGTCTCTAAGCTTTCCAAATCTTCGTTTTCTGGCTATGAAAAGACAATAGGATTCCACGAAGTGTCCTATCTATCTACTCTAGGACTTCTGTGAGGATAAAATGAGATGAGGCACAGGAAAACGCTTCACAGACATTTGGTTAAAGTGTAAAATGTTTCCTCCTGACTATAAAGCAAGTTGCGTTCCTGGGCTGAAGAAACTCTAAGGAAGCTAGTCACTAGGGGAATGAAGCCAAGCATCGCTATGTGATGTCATTACCCAGTGCTCACAGAGACTGTTTCCAGGCTGAGGTGGGCTGTGGGCCACATTTTTTTCCATGGGGGTCTCGGTACTGTTGGCTGCGATTTGGTGGGCTGTTGCTCCAGGGTGGTGGCGGAGCCTGTGTCCCACTTAGGGGAAGCCGGATGTTGCTTTGTGGGTGCCAGGTAAGTGGTGCTGTTTCTCTGTAAATGGCCAGTGTGTGTCATGGTAGCTCTAGCATATAGTGTCTGCCCCCTGGTGGTCAGTGCACTTCATAGCAATCTGTCAGATAGACAGTATATTAGCCTTTTATTTAGATACAGTGGTACCTCGAGATACGAGTTTAATTCGTTCTGTAACCTTGAGGCGTGGGAAACTATGAGACGCTGGAGTCGTGGTAAACTGGTGGGTCTTGTGCAGCCGTCCAATCCGAGTGATTACTCCTATCTCAAATGTTGCTCGTATTTCAAAGCAAAAATTGCTCGCTCAACAGCTCGTATCTCAAAAATCTCATATGTTAGGTCACTCGTATCTCGAGGTACCACTGTATAGATAGATATAGATATAGATATAGATATAGATATAGATATAGATATAGATATAGATATAGATATAGATATAGATATAGATATAGATATGGATAGATAGATATAGATATAGATATAGATATAGATATAGATATAGATATAGATATAGATATAGATATAGATATAGATATCATATATAATATTTTGACATGTAATTTTTTGCAGTAACATAATTATCACACAAATCTTCCTTCTAATTCATTTCCTTTCAGTGTGCACAAATCCATACACCAGACCACTATTGTAGAATAAAACCAATAGCTCTTGAAGAAGAAATATGAAATGATGAAGGGGGCAGTATTTCAGTTAGAGAAAAGTACATAAAACATGGCATAAAATTACAAAAAGGCCTATTTGTTAGAGAAAATGAAAATAATTTTGTATGACTGCTGGGATTTATAGAGTTTGGGGAATAAAGTGAAGAGATGCCGTGAGAGGCAATCTATAGTAAGATTGATAAGGACCTTGAAAATCACGATAAAAGTATTTTTAACTTTAGCCTGTAGGAAAAGGGGAATAATAGAAAGACATTAAATATGGAGTAGAATGAAAAGATGACATATCATCTCACTATATATTTTTCATTTCTTTATTGATTAAAGTGTTACATATGTGTCCTTAATCCACCATTACCTCTCATCCCCCCCACTCATGCCCTCAAGCTCATCTATATTTTTAATGCTTCAGGAAGTGAGTGTGATCCTCCAGATTACATGGTTATCCCTGAGTAAATCACTTTCAGAAAGACTTCAATTCAAGGGAAACTGAGGAGACAGCTGCCTACCAACCAGCATTAATTCAGTCTGCATTCTCTAATCACAATTGTCAAAATTGTCCAATAATGCATTTTCTGAAATAATTGTAGCCCTGCAGGGTAAATATCTGACAGGCTGCTATGAAGTGCACTGACCACCAGGGGGCAGACATTATATGCAAACACTATATGCTGGTTCAGTACTTTTTATTTTGTAAAGGGGAGGTATTTAACTAGTTAGATCATCTTGAGGTTAGAGTTTTAATGGGATGTTTATCACCTTTAAAATGTTTCACATTTTTCATTAATGTAACTTTTGTAGGCAGTGGGAACCATACCGGTGTTAGACCCATGGGGTCAAACTGGACCTGGGTTTAGCAACCTCAATACTCGAGTTATGGCTAGGAAAGAATTCAGAGCCAAGACCCAAAGTATAAGGGAGCATCTATGTATATAAAAAGCCAGTGGCCTTAACCCATAATGCCATAAAGACCAAACAACTGGTCATTAGGAGGTGCATTGATGGGTCCCACCCGAGGTGGCACAGCAGTCTGGAGTCCCGCCTGTGGCAGTGTGGCAGAGTCTGGGTCCCATGGTGGGGAGGGGAGGTGTCTGGATGTCACTTTATTTCATGTGCTGGGCCTCTATTTATAAAACACAGACGTAGAAAAATTAATTCCTAGAAGAAATGGGTTTAGAAAATAAGTTATAGAGGTGAAAGAAGGGCCCTTGGAGCTTGGGAGTGAGGAAGCTAATGGTATCATTTCTGAAGAAGGGAGGAGGCAGGGAACAGGGTAAGGAAAGGGATGGGCGTGATCCCAGGAGGGAGTGCTCGCTGGGTTCTTGGGCCTAAGGTTTTTTTTTGTTTGTTTGTTTTGTTTTTAATATATTTTATTGATTTTTTATAGAGAGGAAGGGAGAGGGGTAGAAAGTTAGAAACATCGATGAGACATCAATCAGCCGCCTCCTGCACGCCCCCTGCAGGGGATGTGCCCGCAACCAGGATACATGCCCTTGACCGGAATCGAACCTGGGACCTTTCAGTCTGCAGGCCTATGCTCTCTCCACTGAGCCAAACCAGTTTCGGCTGGGCCTAAGGTTTTTAAGGGTGGAAATTTTAGAGGTCCCAGGGGAAGATCTTAAAAGAATATTCAGCAGTTTTCCAGGTGTATCCTTTCAGGGTTGTGTTCTCCAGATTGATTAGTCAGCACAAGGGCAGGGGATCGTCATTCCATGCAGCTGGTCCTGAGGTCAGCTGTGGTTGGTTTTGTTGTTTATCTTGTCCTAGAGCTGAAATACAACTGAGGCCTAGATGTTATCTCTAGGAAGGAAAGGTCGAGGTGTCCAAACCACATGAGCAGCAATATGCAAGGGAAGGAAAAGTCACCCTGGGGGTGAGGTAACACCCTACAATTGTTCATTGCTAGGCACCTCGGGCTTTCCATCCTGGTAACCTTCTGTACTTGGCCCATTGTCCTTGCTCTGCTCATATCTGTCTAACTGCCTACCACATAACCATCAAAATTGTTCTGTGAAAGTTTCCCAAGTAGAGAAATCTGTATTGGAAGCTTAGTTTAGTTTTGCATTTGTCGCTCTCACCCTTCACTCTAGAATTCCAATAGCTGGCGGAGCTCATCTTTAGGTCTTTTGACATTGCTTCTGCTCCCAGAATCCATCAGGCATAGTTTAAGAATATTCATTATGGATAAGGAGAGAGAAACCAAAGAACTTACATAGTTACTAGAGGCCCAGTGCATGGATTCATGTACTGGTGAGTCACCTCAGCCTGGCCTGTGGGGATCAGACCAAAACCAGCTCTCTGACATCCCCCAAGGGATCCCAGATTGTGAAAAGGCAGATCTCAGGTGACATACCCCAGAATTGGGCTCCCTCCTCTCTGGTTTCAGGTGCATCACCCAAGAACCACAGCTGTCAAGTCACTGCAGCTGCCAAGGCTGCCCCCTAATGGCCATTGCATGTCATAGCTACTGGTCAGACAGTCGGACAGTCGGAAGGTTGGTTAGGCTTTTATATGTATAGATATGCATAGCTCATGGACACAGACAATAGAGTGGAGAAGACCTTGGGGGGTAAAGTTTGAGGGAAGGGGGAGGAAATAGGAGACATCTGTAATACTGTCAACCATAAAAAATATTTTTAAATGAATATTAATTAACCTTTGCCAAAATGTATTTTTTCTTTTTCAAGATGAAATTTGGATTTTAATTCTGGCCATTCTTTGGTAATACTGAGAAATATGACCGCAATTACAGATGACTCATGACTCAACACAACTACCTCACAGATTACCTATATTCAGTTTCTCTTCCTCCTTTCCCTCCATTTTCACTTCTGTAAAGGAGGGTGTTGGGCTGCAGAATCTGCGAGGCGATATTAGGTTATTTGGTGCTGCCATTCTTTTTTTTAAAATATATTTTATTGATTTTTTACAGAGAGGAAGGGAGAGGGATAGAAAGTCAGAAACATCGATGAGAGAGAGACATCGATCAGCCACCATGGACAGCTAACAGCTAACATTTACTGAGCATTCACTGTGTTTCTGATTCTTTTTTATATATTTTATTGATTTTTTACAAAAAGGAAGGGAGAGGGATAGAGAGTTAGAAACATTGATGAGAGACATCAATCAGCCACCTCCCGCATGCCCCCTACTGGGGATGTGCCCGCAACCAGGTTACATGCCCCTGACCAGAATCTAACCTGAGACCTTTTGTCTGCAGGCCAACGCTCTATTCACTGAGCCAAGCAGGTTTCAGCAGTGTGTCTGATTCTTATGGATATGTTTTAAATATTCCCAGATGAATCTTGAGGCATTCTACTTATAAGGTGGGATGTGGTAGAGGGTATAATTTATTTGGGACAAAGTCTCCAAAGAAACTCCTTTGTGGGGAAAATCTTGAAATTTCTTCAGTGACTAGTCTTTTTTCAAGCAGCAGCATTTGCTTCCACAGTTGCCAGACTTTGCCATCTTTCCCATCCTCTTGACTATGACCAGAAGGTGAGTCACTGTTAACTCCCATGTTCACTATCATGACTATTGGCAGATTTAAAATACCCCAAGCAAAGCTAGCCTCCAAGTGTGAAACTCTAACACAAAGAAACTTGCCAAAAAAAAAAACAAAACACACACACAAAAAAACACAAAACAAAACATCAAATCCATCTTTATCTTAATATCATTCATGAAGTATCTCGAGGCATTTTTAGCTGAAGGTGACTCTACTGGAGTAGCAGGAGAGGTTAGTTTCTTACAGCTTTCAACAGATGTATCCAACTAATGGCCTTACTGCTGTATGAATTGGAAGGAATATATCAACTGAAAACTATAAGAATAATTAGCTATGTAAAATGTGAATAAGACATTCTCAGGGAGTGCCTGGGCCTCAGTTTCCTCACCTATAAATTGATAAGGTTAGACTGTAGAGTCTTCAGTGTTCCTTCTGGCTCTAACATTCTATGATTAACAAGCATTTTTTTTTCCTGTTCTTCTCCATGTGCCATACATACATCTGGGGCTCTCAGGAACTGTCTCTTTTGATATATAAACAGCTTTTAATATTAATTTAGAAGATATAGATTTTTAATTAATCAAAATGTTCAATGTACTATTTTGACATTTACAAAGAAGAACACAATTTTAAACTCATTTATTTTGTATTTGATTATTGTATACTGCATTCCAAAGCTCTTGATCATGTGGGAAATAAAAGATACCAGCATACATTAATGAGCAACATATCAAGGAGTCTGGAGACTCGTCAATTAATCTGATTTCCTGACAGTTCTCTCTGGTTTCGTTCTATTAAAAACCTGCTATCTTTCAACAAGACAACTCTCACACTTCACTAATAAATCACGAAAGCATTCCACTTTGCTAAAAGAAAGTAATTCACATAACTTAAATAAACCCTCCGCATAGGTGTATACTGAGTGATAGAGCTGCCCTAAACTCATGATAGAGCCAACTGAGTGAAGAATGACTTTTTTTATGCCTACATACCAAGTAGCTTAGCAAAAAACAGACATTTTTATACATTTTCACAGGGAGTTTCCTACAATACTGAGACAAGATATGTAGCCAGGGATAAGGCAAAAATCACAGTTCAGATTTTGTGATATGCACTCAATTTCAAAATCCTTTCTCATGGTTTCTATTGATTATCTAAATATCCTAAATATTCCAATTTTCCAGTTTCAAACTATTTCTACCAGCATGAATTTTGTTGTTAGAAGTAAAACACAGATTTTTTGTGTCACCATTCTTTTTAGGTCCTGCCACAACAGGAAGCATATTCAGTTGTGATCTATTACTATGAGAGAGCATCCTTCTTATGAATAGATTATAATTATACTCATTGTCCAAAGAATATGCAAAAGTGTTCTTTCCCATCTAGTGACCTTGTGCTCAAAATAATAACATCTTTAGTTGGCATAAGAAGTTTTCTTGCCCTAGCCAGCTTGGCTCAGTGGACAGAGCGTCGGCCTGCGGACTGAAGGGTCCCAGGTTCGATTCCGGTCAAGGGCACAGGCCTGGGTTGTGGGCTCCATCCCCAGTGGGGGCATGCAGGAGGCAGCCGGTCCATGGTTCTCTCTCATCATTGACGTTTCTCTCGCTCCTTCTCCCTTCCTCTCTAAAATCAATAAAGAAATATATTTAAAAAAAAAAAGAAGTTTTCTTTCCTCCTTCATTTCCCCTATCTACTCCTCTTTACCTACCTCCTTCTTCCCTGGATTGCACCCCAATAAGGTCCAAGCCAGGGGACCTCATTCCCAGATTGCTCATGGGAGATCCGACTGCTTACCATGTTTATCTTAATTGCCCATTCCAGGGTCAGCTTAAGACTTTCCTTAAAACAATGACTTACAGCTAACACTCACTACGTTCTGGACACTGTCCGGTTACTTATGATGGGGAAAATAAGACATTTTGGGGGGCCTAGCAATCTGAATCTCTACCAGTAACCTAATGTACATTCTTGAGAACCAATAATTAAGCCACTGCCCCTTTTTCCACAATATGGTCTTGCAAGAGCAGTTTACGAAATACATTTTATAAAGGCCATGAATCATGAACAATACACAACCACTAGAGGGGGTTATCAGCATTGGCGTCAGGCCAGGCCTTTATGTGTGGTGTCATGGTCCCTATCCCAACACACAGGGATTTTGTCAAAGCTTGTAAAAGGTACGAAAGCCCCATTCATATTTGGGGGATAAAGAAACAAAAGGGTATAAAGAGATATTGACTCACTCAGGATTTGGAGAACTGACCCATGAGTCACTGTACTACTTAGTACATGTGAAACATCTGAAAATAAATGTGTTTTTTTTCCTGTGTCTCCTGGTACTCCTGCATATTTTCTGGTCACCTGGTAAATCCTGTAACATTTATACATATATATTTATTGCTCACCACACTGAGTTAAGTGCAATTATTATCTACTTCATTTGACAGATTAAAACATTACTGATAAACAGAGAGTTTAAATGATTCACCCAAGCTCACATAGCTAGTAGATTGTGGCACTAAGATTTGAACTGTCTTCAGTCTGCATCCAGAGTCTAGGTTCATAACCAACTACCACTTTTTAAAACAGATTAGAGCATTAAAAGATCAAGCTATATCATGTAAATAGTGACTGCCTCGCATAATGTCATTTCAAGGTGTTATTATATTTAAAATACAAATCCCACTGAATATGGGGAAATACAAAAACAAAAGGGCTAACTTGTCTACCAGGTACTGCAGATAGTCAATTATACTCAATTAGAGGACTGCCGCACAAAATTTGAGTGCAGTGAAGTGTCCCTAAGCCCACCCTGAACCCTCTCCAATCTGGGACCCCTCGAGAGATATTGACTGCCTGTTTAGGCCCAATCTCAGTGGGATCTGGTCTAAATGGGCAGTCGGACACCCCTCTCACAATCCAGGGCTCCTGGCTTCCAACTGCTAGCCTGCCTGCCTTCCTGATTGCCCCTAACGGCTCCTGCCTGCCAGCCTGATCACCCCGTAAACACTTCCCTGCTAACCTGATTGATGCCTAACTTCTCCCTTGCCAACCCAATTGCCCCTAACTGCCCTCCTCTGCAGGCCTGTTCACCCCTAAAGGTCCTCCCCTGCAGGCCTGGTCTGACCCAACTTCTCTCCTTTACAGACCTGGTCTTCCCCAACTGCCCTCCCTTGCAGGCCTGGTCCTTCCCAACTACCTGAATGATGCCTAACTGCTCCTCTGCCAGCCCAATTGCCCCTAACTGCCCTCCCTTGCATGCCTGGTCACCCCCAACTGCTCTTTCCCGCAGGCCTGGTAGCTCCCATCTTGTGGTGGCCATCTTGTGTCCATATGGGTGCAAGATCTTTGATCACATGGGGCAGACACCTTGTGTGGTGCAGTAATGGTCAATCCACATATTACTTTTTTATTTGATAGGATAGAAATCTGCTGCATGGATTGGGGCCAGCTGGCTTGCCCTGAAGGGTGTCATGGACCAGGGTGGGGTTGCCTTGGGGCATGGGGCGGCCTGGGCGAGGGGCCTGTGGTGGTTTGCAGGCTGGCCATGCCCCCTGCCAACCCAAGTGGAGGCCCTGGTATCTGGGGTTTATTTATCTTCTACAATTGAAACTTTGTAGCCTGGAGTGGAGCCAAGCCTTCTGCTCACTCCATGGCAGCAGCTATTTCTGTTGGGATTTATTTATCTTCTATAATTAAAACTTTGTAGCCTTAAGCAGAGGCCAAGGAAGGCCAGGGCTACAGAAGCTTGGCTTCCTCCATTGCTAGCGACAACCCTACCCTCCTGTTCTCTTCAGCTCTGTGGCTGCCACCATTTTTGTTGGGATTTATTTATCTGCTATAATTGAAACTATGTAGCTTAGAGTGGAGGCCTGGGCTGCTCAGGGTGTGCAGAAAGCTTGGCTTCCTTCATCGCCAGGGAAACCCAAACCTCCTGCTTGCTGCAGTTCTGTGGCTGTAGCCATCTTGGTTTGGTTAATTTGCATACTCTCTGCTGATTGGCTGCTGGGTGTGATTGGAGGGCTTGACTCATGGGTGTAATGGAGTGATGGCTAATTTGCATATTGCTCTTTTATTAGATAGGATATAATTGGTTAGTTCTTTTCTAGTAAAATAATTATGTTATATTAAGGATGCAATGAAATAAAGTGGCATTTATTGTATTGTTCTACATAATGAAAAATATAAAGTTTGTGCTGGGTAAACTAGAATGCCTCAGTGGTTTGTCAACAATGAATTTTATAGAGCAAAAATAATAATTCATCATGAATAAGGGGCTTGGAGTCATGGGTTTTGCTGATTAGTCAAGAGTGGGGTAAATGCCGAAACCGGTTTGGCTCAGTGGATAGAGCGTTGGTCTGTGGACAGAAAGATCCCAGGTTCGATTCCAATCAAGGACATGTATCCTGGTTGCGGGCACATCCCCAGTAGGGGGTGTGCAGGAGGCGGCTGATCGATGTCTCTCTCTCATCAATGTTTCTAACTCTCTATCCCTCTCCCTTTCTCTCTGTAAAAAATCAATAAAATATTTAAAAAAAAAAAAAAAAAAGAGTGGGGTAAAGATAATAAATCATTGTTTCAGGTCTTTAAGTAGTTTCAGTATCCTTCAGTCTGGTTTTGATATCATTGCAATTAACTTAGTTATTAACAATCAGAAAGGAACAAAGGGAAGGTCAAATCATAAAGGCATGTAATTTGGGCAGCTCTGCTAGGATTGCAGCCTTACACTCCCCAGGGAACCAGCCACCTGTCTATTACCCGAAGGGACTGGACAGAATAGATGCATGATCAGTAAAGCTGGGGTGACATAGGGAAAGTACTTGCTGTTAGTCACACCTGGAAAACCAGGTCATTGGCCAGAATGGGTGTGGCTCTTGTAAGCACAGGAATATTTGAAATATTTAATTCCCTAAATAAAGGAGTTAGCTCTTGGCTGTTTTCCTTGACTCCTGGCTTGTGGGACTCTTATTCCTACTGCCTGCATTGGCCATGTGGACCCCCACACAGAATGGACTGCAACAACTAGCCTGAAGTGGACACAGTTGTAACATGGATCCTGGCTTTGCTTTTAGTTTTATAGAAACCCCAGCTACACTTCTGACTGGGATGGGACTTTGGAAACCCAGGGATGCCATTTCACATAAATAAAAATCATTCATCCTCACATGCAAGTCTCAGAAAATTATTGTTCTTGAGATAGCATAAGGACTCCATTCCAAATACTCAGTGAGGGAAGGGATACGACACTTCCACCTATAATAGTTTCTTGAGGATGTGGCCAGAGGGTTCTGTTTAGGACCCAGAAGCTGAAATACAATTTAGGCCATGATATTACATTTAGCTTAACAGAAACCCATACCTGTGACCCTCAGTCAAGGCATGGTCAATGTTCCTGGTTGCCTGGTGTGAGGTAGGGTTTTAATGACTACTAAGAGAAAGGTCTAAGATTTAGGGTGAATGCTGTGAAGACATTCAATAGAGTGCTGGAGCTATATGGTAAATCAAAATCATACATTAATCATACATCAGTACCCTCAATATGACATAAAATTCTGTCTTCATCCAGTCACACTTTCATTTTCTTTTCTTTTTTTTTTTTTTTTTTTTTTTTTTAGTTTTGCAAAATCTGCTCAGTCCAGAGGAAATCTCCTCATCCTCTCCAGGACCAGCAGCTTAGGAGTCCAAGTGGCTTAACTGAGTCACAATTCACCCTGGATACAACCTTGGGACTAAGGAACCAATGCTGTGAAGTACTGCATGCAATCTAACAGAGAGAGAGATAAAACAAAAACAGGATTTGGTGTGTTTCCTTAGTGGACACACATACTTAAGGGGAAAACTATAAATAATATCATCTTATACATTAATAATAAACATAATTTCCTTTAAGGAAGTAAATTAAACTTGGGAAAAGTTGCACCAACAAAGTAGCATGGCATTAATTTTCTAAGAACTGTGTTTTTTTTTAATATGTTTTATTGATTTTTTACAGAGAGGGATAGAGAGTTTAGAAACATCGATGAGAGAGAGACATTAATCAGCTGCCTCTTGCATGCCCCCTACTGGGGATGTGCCCGCAACCTAGGTACATGCCCTTGACCGGAATCAAACCTAGGACCTTTCAGTCTGCAGACCGATGCTCTTTCCACTGAGCCAAACCGGTTTCGGCTGTTTTATGTTTTGTTTTGTTTTGTTTTGTTAATATGCTCTAAATAATTACGAAGAAAGAAAAATAATTTCCCTCTACCATTCAAAGGTTCTTGGCTAAGATACCACATGAAATAAAAGATTAACAGGTGAAAAACGGAAGTTTAATCACCTGGATATCTCCTGTATACATGGGAAAAATAGGAGAAAGAAATAATTCTCTGAAATAGCCTATGTCACCACCTTAAATACCATCTCCAAATAAAGACTAAAAAAAAAAAAAATGTTGGAGGTGTGAGAGTTAGTTACAAAGGTTACCAGCTAAACTCAGTTATAAAGAAGGGTGTGGTTATGGGGATTTATGCCCCTGTCTTCTGCATTGATGAGAGTTTCTAGAGACTTGTCAACCTGGTACTGAGGGAGACATCTTTACAAATGGAGATTTTTTCCTTATAAATGTAAATATTTCTAATAAAAGGGTAACTTTAATCTGTTTTCAGAGTTTTCCCTGTGTGTGCAGTTTCTTGAAAACAATCTTTCTAAAATAATCCTTATGCCAAAAAGAGACATTTTGGAGTGGTTATATTCTGCTCCCCTTCATAATCAAACCTGAGAGAAAATTAATGCAGGGAAAAATTGGTTTCATAATAAGCTGAAGGTTTCAAAGTTATAAATCAACGATGGATAAAACATTAAATGATAACATCTGAGTATAGATTATCTTCTAAACTGAATCTTCCTTCATATTGTGAAAGTTCAGAATATATAAAACTCTAAGTATTTGAATTTCTACCTCTTTCTTCTCAAAATCTGAACAAATAGAATATTGTTTCTGTCAGTTCCCAGTATTAGGCAGGAAAAGATTTAATAATGCAGTAAGCAGGATTTTCAGATCTTGAAATGACATTTTAAATCAGGTTTTACTGGAAGCTTAATGTTTTTCGCCAGAATCCCTTAACACAGAAAATAAGAAAAAGAAAAAGAAAAAAAAAAAAACTAGTAAAACAAGCGCCATATCCTTTGTTAAGGAAAAAAAGAAATACTTTGGGGCTAAAAATATTTTGTCAAAGCGATGCCATTTTAATAACCTAGTTATTATTTAACAAGATGAAAGAGAAGACTAGATATAGGCATGTCATTTTTACAGCTTTACCAAAAAGCTGCATTTAACACTCTCCATATTTGTTCTCTGTTGATTGATGGGAGGAGGGATAAATAATTATAATATACTAGAGGCCCGATGCACGAAAATTCATGCAAGGGGTTTGGCCTTCGCAGCCCTGTCTTAGTCTGTAAGGTCATCTGGATGGGGATTCTGCTGTTTGGTCTAATTAGCATATTAGTTATTTATTATATAGAAAGGCAAAAATGTAAAGCTTCCCTATTGTACTTACACTGTTCACAAGGAAATAGCTTTTAAGAGGAATTAAGAACACTTTATGGAAGTGAACCATCAGAGAGTATTTCCTTTTGAATATGCTGTTTTATTACTTCTTCCCAGAATGTGCATTTCTCCCTTGCAGAACTCATCCAAGTCTTCTACCACTTTACCTTATGTATAGACCTGTCATTTTGTAATGTGTATTTAAATTATTTGTTGATATGAATAGCTCCATATACTTTCTTCCACCCCATAAGAGCAAAGACCACACCTTAGTGACTGCTGGACTCCCAATCCTCAGTACAATGTCTGATGCATAGTAATTTCTTGGTAAATATTGAATTAAATAATAATGGTGCTGTTCCAGATGCTTTATACAGACATTCTCATTTAATCTTTTCTGCAAAACGGTATGGTCAGTATCCTTTAATCTCCATTTCAGAGTTTAGGAAACTGAACCTTAGATGGGTTATATAATGTCTTAAGGGTCTCAAAACTTTTATTTTATTTTTTTAAATATATTTTATTGATTTTTTTACAGAGAAGAAGGGAGAGGGATAGAGAGTTAGAAACATTGATGAGAGAGAGACATCAATCAGCCTCCTGCTGCACACCCCCTACTGGGGATGTGCCCGCAACCAAGATACATGCCCTTGACAGGAATTGAACCTGAGACACTGTAGTCCACAGGCCGACGCTCTATCCACTGAGCCAAACTGGTTTTGGCAAGGGTCTCACAACTTTTAAGTATCATAATCAAGAGTTGAACTTGGGCAGTCTTTCTTCCATATCTGAGCTTTTAATAATTCTACAATCCTGCTTCTGTAAGCAAAAGAAATATATGAGTTTGGTTTTAAGGTTAGAATTTGGAATATAAATTTGTTGCAATATAAGTGGAAGTTTTAATAATAGCAACGGCATATAAAAGGGAAAGTGTGGGAGCACATAAGAGGCAAAAAAGAGTTGTAATTTGATTAAAAGAGGGATGCATATTTGAAAAACTATGATTTACAAGACATAAGATTGAAAAAAATATGGTAAAGACTGGATGCTCTTTATCTCACCACATATAACCTGCTTGAGGTTCCTTAAATTCTCTTCTACATTTTTCTTAAATCCACTTCTTCATTTCCCCCAATGCTGGGTCTAACAACCACTTGGTTGGATTACTGAAAGTGTCACATAACTGAAATCTTTGTAGGCCTGAACCCCCAGATAGAGTAATACTCTTGCAGTGGACTCTAACTACAATACCACAATTCAAAAACCCTAAAATCTCCCCTTGAGGAACAAAGTCACGTTCAATCCCCCCCCCCCCCACTCACTTCTGTCCTTATTCATGCTTCTGTGATTCGTTGTGCTAAGGTCATACTGATAGGCTTTTCGTGAACTAATTTATCACATTTGGGGCCAGGGTTGAGATTCAGGGCAGAAGCTGACAAAACTCTTCAGAGAGACTCAGTGATACATTTGAGAAACTGAGCCATTTCACCATCAAATGCCAAAAGGAAGCCCGGAATTGGAGCCCTCAGAGATCTCGCCCTAGCAAAATACCCTGGCACCCTAAAAACTGGAAGCTTTTGGACAACCAGAAACAGTGAATTTGATGTGACTTAGTATTCTCATGAGAAACTGATGATGGTGAAGCTTGTCCAAAGTGGCTTTGCCATGGAAAAGTGGGAACCAGAGTAGAAGAGGAAGAACAAAGTAGGATGGCATAAGGCATGGTGACTGTAGCTGCCAGACTAGTGTGCAGATACATGTGAAGCATAAGTTTGGGGGCTTCTCAAAATAACAGGAGGGTTTATTTTATTTTAAGACAGTTAATTCATGTACAATCAATTTTATGGACATTTATGCTATTTATATTTAGATTTAAAAATATGACTTTTAAACACTTTTAGATTCCATCACCAGGAAGTAAAAGGTGAGTCTTAACCTAGAGCAGAGAGAGAAAATTTCTCTCTACATTTTCTAGCTTCTCCATACAAAATTGAGACGTAAATTGGATTGGTTCAAGATCTGGGACATTGACGAGGCCATATTGAATTCTGGCCTGCGTTACTGTGTTACAAAGTCATAAAATGGATGTGGTTCTCTCGCTTTAACCTCCTCCTTCCATACTTCGGGCCTGGTAAACTGAGCTGGGCCTGCATCCTGTGGGAATAAGTGGCCACTTCCACCTCTTTTATTTTCTCTTCAGTGTCATGTCTTCATATAGTAAGCTGAGCCTGGAACTGGTGTCGGTGAAATAGGCCTGGAGACCTTGATCCCACTTGCTTCCTCATGTAAAATTTATAATGACTCCATTGTATGACGGTTTGCAGTCCACTAGCAATAACAGCTGAGTTTAGAGGGAAGAAGAAGCTATTCCAGAATATAGTAACACAGATTCATGGTAGTTATTCTGAATTCCAAATCCATCATTTATTCCAAAAATGCATGCCTGGATTGCTGGCAATTGGAATAATTTTCCCAAGTCCAACATAAGGGGAGCACTGTCACCTCTAAATCTCAAACTAGCCACCAGAGATATGTGGGACGCTTGTCAAAACAACAAACAAACCAAAACATTGTTGGTTTGTTTTGGGAATAGCAAAGCTAAGCATCCTAAACAATCACCCAGGCAACTCAGTTTCAGTGGTCTAGAGAATTTATCCAGCACTGTTCAGATCATCATAAAGTGGTACTTTGGTTTTCTATTTACCATTTTCCTTTGTATGCTTGCCTCATTCAGAAATCTTGAAAAGAGGCTGAACCCGGTTTGGCTCAGTGGATAGAGCATCGGCCTGCGGACGGAAAGGTCGCAGGTTCGATTCCGGTCAAGGGCATGTACGTTGATTGCGGGCACATCTCCACTGTGGGGCGTGCAGGAGGCGGCTGATCGATGTCTCTCATCAATATTTCTGGCTTTCTATCTCTCTCCCTTCCTCTCTGTGAAAAATCAATAAAATATATTTAAAAAAAAAAGAAATCTTGAAAAGAGGAAGAATTTTGGGCTAAGCTGCATTAAAACATTCCTGGATTCCTGATCTAATACTACTCAGTTACTATCAAATCTCATCACTATTTCTAACATATCTTATTTTATAATCATGACCTGGAACATCTGGGTTAAACTATTTTCCAAATTTCCCTTTTTTGTGTACTTGATCCACTTCTCCTATACTGCCACTTCCTTTAGACTTGGCATCCTGAGTTGCCCTTTCTGTTTCTTCTTAAAAAGCTCTCTCCCTTCCTGTGGGCAGATTAATTCGGAAGTTACCATTCTCTAGCTATCTCATACCATTAGTTACTTGACCTGTGGCATTTTCAATCCCTACTAGCATTTATACACTCATTCACACAAATAATATTTCCTGAGTGGTCTTGATGATAGGGCCATAGCACCGACTCCATCCAGAAATATCTCTGCTCTAATGAAGCTTAAGTCTAGTGTGGAGATATATAAGATAAACAAATAAACACAATACACCAGGTGGTAATACATGTTATGCAGGACAATAAAGCAGGGAGGAGTGAGAGAGTAATGGAGGCAATATTTGAAACCAGATTCACTAACATTGGTTCTCTACCACACTCCAGCCTCAGTAGCAAAGTTGTTTCCAGGCCACAGAGATAAGGGTATGTTCTATAAAGGGACACTGGTACCAGACATTTTTAGGTAAGTTTTTACTTCTGCCAGATGACATTTCCCCACATTTTCTGATATTCTAATTGTCATCCCCCAGCTCTTTGTCTTCCTTTCCCCCAAAAGTCCTGGGAAGTGTTCGCTGTAGCCTATCCTTCACTCTTACATTGTTCTTTTTTGCCCTGTTGACTTGCCCTTATGACCATTTAAATTGTTAGATACCCCTGGCTGGTTGGGAATATTTAGCTTCCTTTGCTCCTAGAACACTTTTATTAAAACCTCCTTAATCATCTGCTATTTGTTTAGGAGCAAAAAAAAAAATAGTATTTTTTGTTTACTTGGATCCTAGATCTGGCTTGAAATGTTCCCTTTTCTTCCAAATTTCATATATTCTAGGAAAATATAAGTTTTTTTAAATATATTTTATTGATTTTTTATAGAGAGGAAGGGAGAGAGATAGAAAGTCAGAAACATCGATGAGAGAGAGACATCGATCAGCTGCCTCCTGCCCGCCTCACAGTGGAGATGTGCCCGCAAGCAAGGTACATGCCCCTGACCGGAATCGAACCTGGGACCCCTCAGTCCGCAAGCCGACGCTCTATCCACTGAGCCAAACCAGTCTCGGCGAAAATATAAGTTTTATAGACCAAAATTTTATGCAGAAAACAAATTTTATTTAAATAAAATAATTGCTAAAATTGTAATTACAAAAAACATGTAATAAATAAATTGATGGTTGCCCATCAGAAATATCATTAGGAAATAAGACATTATTTTCACTCCTGATCCTCCTTCCGTTTTTATTCCTTTGTTTTATACTTATAACTATCCTACAAATACAAGGCAATCCTGTTCACAGAGATAAACTAATTTATCCATAGCCATCAAGCTAAAAAATGGAAATACCATGATCTGAACCCAGTTCTGCCGGGATCTAGAGACTACATAACATACCACGCTATAATTGCACTGAAAACAATTCTGCAATTCTACAAAGTTATTTCAGACAGAGATATGAGGCATTTACAGAACAGAGAGATGGAATAAAAGTCTGTCCAAGGCCAATGCCTATGCTTTAGCTGCAACACTAATCACATTATACATCCTGAAATACAGTGCATTTGAACATTTTCCCTGAGTCATTCAACCATCTGACAAATAAACATCTGCTCCTCTTATGGACTTACTTACCTCACACTATATTTAGGGTCTGCATTTCTTTTTGACATTCTGCCTCAGCTTTTCCCTGGCATAATGGTTGAGGTAATGCCAACCCCAACATGATTCTCCCTTGCACTGTATCACACTTACTACATTCTTGTTATCTATTCATACACCTTAACTTCTAAAATCTCAACATTTAATTAAAAATTATGACTTAAAAGTATCAAACTCTTACTACTCTGATGGATTTTCAGGATTTTCTGGTCCAAATACATGCACATGAAACTATTATATCTGAGAACCAGATGTTCAAAGATTCAAATTGACTATCCAAGAATACAGGGCTCTAAAGAAAATTTTGTGTTTTAAAAATAATTTAAAAATTAAGCCATAACTACTAAGCCATGGAACACTAAATGCACACACACACACACACACACACACACACACACACACACTCCACCCCACACACACAATTTTGTTAGACACTATAATGTATTGTACTGATTTCAATGAAAAATTACCTAAACTCATGTGCTACCAAATTCAAAAAGGAATGACAGAGGAATCTAAAATAACACAGGAAAAGGTAGGAAAAAAAAGTGCTGTAAGTAAAGTTTCAAATGAGAGAAACTAATTCTGGTTATTGATATCAGAAAAAAAAATTCATGTAAACATCAGTAACTGAACAAGTCCCAAAAGGAAATACGAACACTTCTTATAAAGACAATAGCAAGAGCCCTAGCCCGTTTGGCTCAGTGGAAAGAGTGTCAGCTTACAGACTGAATGGTCCCGGGCTAGATTCTGGTCAAGGACACATACCTAGATTGCAGGCTCAATTCCTGGCCCTGGTTGGGACATGTATGGGAGGCAACAATTGATGTCTCTCTCTCACATGGATGTTTCTCTCTGTGTGTCTCTCCTTGTCCCTTCCACTCTAAAAACCAATGGGAAAATACTCTCAGGTGAAGATTAACAAAAGAAAGAGAGAGAGAGAGAGAGAGAGAGAGAGAGAGAGAGAGAGAGAGAGAGAGAGAGAGAGAGAGAGAAACACAGAGAGAAGAGGAAGAGGAGAGAGAGAAGAAAAGAAGAAAAAGGGGGAGGAGAAGGAGAAGGATTAGGAGGAGAAGGAGAATGGAGAAGAGAAAGAAGAGAAGAGAAGAGAAGAGAAGAGAAGAGAAGAGAAGAGAAGAGAAAAGAGAAAGAATTCCAAGCAGAGATGTAATTAAATACATAGAGGAGGGAAAGTTACAGGCATCTTTGGAGAGTGATGAGTAATACAGTTGGCTTGAGCACAGGTTATATCTAGGAAAGAAATTGAAAATAAGCCTGAAGGAAAGGGTGTCATAGGAAGTCTTAAATTTCATTCTCAGGAGCTTAAACTGAAATTTTTTATGTATTGGAAAATGTAGGATAAAGAAATGTGAATAAAGCTTCACAAGAAAAATAAACCTGGATTGGAAAGTGAATTAGAATGAGACAGATATGAGGCATTTACAGAAATCCAAACAAGAGGCAATTAATTCATTAAAAAACAACCTGACTCCCTATAGAACACCTACTGATCTTTCTTCTGCATCTTTGGCCCCTGATCACTTTCAAATGACTATCTGATACCTTTTTCTTCATCATCACAGCCTTTTGCCCTTGCATTAAAATTTCATAACGTGGCCCTGATATGCCGCATTCTGGGCTAAGCATTCTACCACACTTCATGCCACGATGCCTCAGCCACACCGGTCTCCTTTTGTACCTCAAATAGGACTTTTGCACCTGCTGCTTCCTCTTCTGTGGTCTTTGCCAGTTCTCTATGCAGTTTGCTACCTTTCTTCCACCAGGCTTCTATGAACACTCCCTAAAGTAGGAATCTCTTTGTTATTCTCTATTCATCCCCTTATTTTTTTTTAAATCATTACATTTAATACAACTTAATTTTTATTTGTTTATTACTTATTCTTGGTCTATCTCACCCCTACTAGATCTTAGGGGGAATGAAGGCAGAGCCATGTCTATTTTATTCACTTTTATATTCCCAGTGCTTAGCACATTCCATTAATGTTTGTTGAATAAATGTTATACAATCTACAATTGTATGGAAGGCACTGTAATAGTTGCTGAAGAGATAGCATTGAATAAGATAGTACTGTTGTCAAGTAGCAACTGGTATAGAAAAGGGAGACAGATGTGGAAAACATCATTACAATGGAGGCAAGAGTAGAATCAAGAAGACCGACTAGGAGATTTCTTCTAATAGTTTAGGCAAAAAAAAAAAAACGATGAGGGGCATATGTCTAAGCTATATAAAATGCAATTCTATAAGAACATATTACTGGGGAAGTGGGCAATAAGCAATATATTTTGTAAAATACACCTCAGAATTTTTTTTCAAAATTATTGAAATGTATTTTTAAAACAGTCATTTAATAGATCAAGAAAAAAAGTCAATATAATTTGAATATATTTTATGTAAACTCTTAGTAAACTATGAAAATAAGGGGACTTAATCTGGTAAGAGGTATGTATAACATTTCTACATTAAGCATCTTACTACTGAAAAACTATGTTTTCTCCTTCAGATCAGGAAAATTATTTGACCATCAGCACCCTTAACATTTCAGAAGAGGTTCTTACCATCAAAGTACTAAAGCAACAACAACAAAAGAAATAAAATATGAAAGAACTTAAAAGAAAAAAAAATACCATATTATTTTTACTTGGGGATGATAACTATGTAAAACCAAAAATCTGTATAAAATAGTAAAATTATTAATAGGAAAATAAATAGGATATAGGGGGATCAGAGAAATGTTTAAGTAGAAAAAGCTATAACATTTTTGGAGCTGAGCAAAAGGATGAGTGTAGATGTCACTGATTTTTAGATGAAAGACGGTGATAACAATATCAAAAGAAAGAAAGGGGCGAAGGGTCACTCAGAAATATTTTAGAAGCAGAACTTATATATGAGGCTTGGCAACTGATAAGGTTTTGAGGAAAAGCCAGAAACCAAATCATGACTGAGCTTTTAAGCCTGGATGATTGTGAGGATGGTACTGTCAGTAGTCAAAGTAAACACTCCAAGAGGAGGAAAGAGAAAAATAATTTAAAAAATAGATTTTCCTTTTTATTTTTCACAACCCTCTCCTCAATGTAAAGCCTGTTTCTGTATGTGGTGCACAAGGATTACATTTTAAGTCTTGTCCACAATAGAAAATATTAAAGTTTCAATTTAAGAACAGCAATTTTCTATATAACCAGTTTCATCAACTGTGTCATAAGGACAGACAGAACCACAAGTAATAAACACTAAACTAGAGGTGGCAGCCACAGCCCATGCATTCTTTGTATGGTTTCATGTCTGAAATGAAATATTGTTCTCACCAAATGGATGTAAATAGGAAGCCAGAAGGCTGGCCAACCTTAATTGCTCTGAAAGGTCAGAGCTGATTACTCATTGTTTAGTTGAAACTACCTGTTTGTATCATGTTAATTTCTGTTATTTCCTGCCTAAAGGCTAGGGGTGTGTCCCAAAGCCTTAATAAAAGGGAGAAAAATGCCAGAGCAAATGGCAGTCCTTTCCACTAGAGGAAGGCTCCCGCCTGGCCCCCCAATATCGCCAAATTAATGTTTTCTAGTCTCTCATTTCGTTTGCGTGCCGCCTCCTTCAGAACCCGAACCCTGACCCGGGAACCCTGAACCACGCAGGACGTGGAAAGAGGTTCCCACAGTTTCGCCAGCAACTATATCTTAGTTCATCATACCCAGAGCTTGGTAAATCCATTTGAAGAGGAAACATTAAAATAGAAGTATACTTAAGTAAATAAAAATTAAAGTACATAATTGTACCCACAAGACAAAGTTAAGCGATCTTCATGAGCTTTGGGCATGTGGAACACTCATCTTATGCTCTGAAAAATGAATTCATAGACTAGATATAATAATTATAAGTGATAAGGTAGCTTTCCAGAACCAAAATAAAATTTTAAATATTATTTTAGGAGCGGTAGAAACCAACATGCATCTTTGATAGTTAAATAGGCTTGAACTTCCCACAAACATCATTTTGAGCCAACTTTCTACCCTCTGAACCTTCCTGATGGCTATGATTTATGTACATGAATGGTGTTAATGTACACATGCCAAATTTTCTACGACTACTTGGTGAAACTTGGCCTCAGAATATGGTATGCTTAGTGGCCACCCAGAACTTAATTAAAATCCCCAACTGACTAAGCTTACTTCAAATGGTGCCATACTAAACCTAATAAAGCTCCACTGCAGAAAAAAATATGACATTAATCCAGAGCCCAGCCATCAATCTTACTTGAATACTCCAAGCATCATAATTCATACCGAGGCTGTCTCTACATTTGCAAGTATTTCCCAAACAAAATGAGTTTAAGAAAATGAACAATTCATTTAGAACAGCCTCAACAGATCAAATACATTTGTATTGTTAGAAAGATTTTGCAATGACTCATTATGCAAAACAATGACTACTGTGAATAAACCTGTCTTGGTTTAAGCATATCTAAAGTTTTTTTGTTTGTTTGTTTTTCTTTTTTGTTTTTTAAGAAGGGGCTACAACTTCTTCTTTTTTAAAAAAATATATATTTTATTAATTTTTTACAGAGAGGAAGGGAGAGTGATAGTCAGAAACATCCATCGATGAGAGAGAGACATCGATCAGCTGCCTCCTGCATGCCCCACACTGGAGATGTGCCCGCAAGTAAGGTACATGCCCCGACCGGAATGGAACCTGGGACCCTTCAGTCCGCAGGCCGACACTCTATCCACTGAGCCAAACCGGTCTTGGCTAAAGTTTTTAAAGAGCAGTTTCCATTTACCTAGTCATTTGTGAGATTTTATCATGTGACTAGTGATATTGCTTGGGGGAGATTGGGGGAGATTATATTATTTAACAGTTTGACAAAATTATAGATTAGATAGTGTGTCTTAGTAGGAAAAATTGATTTTGGAAGCAGAGATCTAGACTCAAACATCAGTTCTGCCAGTTATGTACTATACAATAGTGCCTAACATAACATATAGAGTAGGAAGATTTGAGATAACTTTGTTTTATTCTGCTGGAAATAAACATCTATGCACACGTTGGAAAAGGCGTTTATATCTTTGCAAACCTTGCATTTGCCTTCACAACACAGTTCTAAGTCACAGCTCTAGGGAACACCGTGAAACCTTCATTAGTCATCCTTCATTTTGCTTCTGTTTATATTCAAGCTATTTTATCCTAACCTCAAATTTGCTTTGTTATAGTCCCTTTTCTTTTCCAAGAGAGAGCTTAACTTTTCCCTCCAAAAAATATTCCCTGCATCATGAGAAACCACTTACTGACCCAGTTCATTGCTATATTGTCTGATCTATCTCTCCCACGGATGCTCAACTTTCTGAGAGTATAACTAGTGTCAAATTAAATTGTTCCCTGAGTGTGCTAAATTAATACCAGTTGATGATGCCAGTTGTATAAAATTGGTATATCACGGGGAAATACTGGATTGGCAGTTACATGTCATTTATATGTACTGTGCCAACATACAAATCGTTTAATTGTGAATAATTTTCTTATCTTAAAAAGGGGATAAAATACCTATTCTATGAGGATCAATTTAGACATTATGTACAAAGATATACAGTAGCTGAAGGGTCTGACTGGTCATAGGGAAGATTATCAAGCAACATATTTTAAATACATAGAAATATATTAGTCTCCAATACAAAAACTAGGTATGTTAAGAAATTGGAAAATATTTCAATGATGGGTGGCTTTTCAAAAAAACACAATTTTCAGCTTTACAAATCTCACATAAGCTAGAATCTTTTCATTTTTATGAGGCATTTGCCGAATGTCTCCTTCAGCAGAAAACAGTAAGTATATCCCCTCATGAAATTATACATGCACTACTAATCCCAACATGGAACAAACATGTTTTGTTTTGTCTGATAATCTCCTTTGTTTCTCTGTTGCTTTACTATATCATTAAATCAACACTGGAGATTTCAAAAAACAAAGACGTGACAAAATGTAAGCACACTACAGTTTTTGGCTGGATTTTTATAGTATGAAAAAGAACAATCAACTGAATTTAAAGATCCTATATTTTCCCCAAACAGGAATACATACTGAAACCCACACTTAAACATATAAACTGGTATAGTCGCCAAGGATGATATTATTTGAGCACTAAATATCCATGTGATAGACAAGGTGAGAATTATACACTCAATTTTCAGATGAAGAAATAAATTTAGAATAGTTAAGTGTCTCCTTCAAGGTCATATATCTTAGAGAGAGCACAGACAAGGAACTCCAATACCTTAACTGCTGCTTCTAATTCAGCAAACAACTTCTTGCTTTAATAATTATAATTAATGTATTACAAAAACTACAAATATATCCTAAGAAATTAGAAACACCAATCAGAAAGGATATATGCACCCCTATGTTCATAGCAGCACAATTTACAATAGCTACAATTTGGAAACAGCCTAGGTGCCCATCAGCAGATGAGTGGATCAGAAAACTATGGTATATCTAAAAGCACTTGTATACATGCATAGAAGCATAACCAATGAACACAAGACACTGGGCGGTTGGGGTATGCCTGGGAGGAGGGGAGGGGCAATGGGAAGATATGTAGACATTTAACACAATAAAAAAAAGAAAACTACAGTATATCTACATAATGGAATTCTATGCTGCCATAAAAAAGAAGGAATTCTTACCATTTGCAGTAACCTGGATGGAACTGGAGAGTCTTATGCTAACTGAAATAAGCCAGTCACTGAAAGAGAAACACCACATGATCTCTCTCATTTGTGGATGATAAAGAACATTAAAAACTGATGAACAAAAGGATAGATACATGGATAGTAAAGCATTAAAAAGACTGTCAAATTACAGCAGGAAGGTTAAGGAGAGGTGGGGTAGATAAGAGGTCAACCAAAGGACTTGTATGCATGCATATAAGCATAACCAATGAACACAAGACACTTTGGGGTTAGGGTATGCCAGGGAGGGGGGCAGTGGGAAGATATGTATACATGTAACACATTAATAAAAAAGTAAAAATAACAATACTAAAAAAAAACACACACACAACTACAAATAAAGCCATTAATAATCAAATTACCATGAAATGCCTAAATTAAAATTTAATAATTTCCAATGTATATTTTTGCCTGTTAAATGAAATTCTGGAAAGTTAATTAATTCATTCAACATCTGTTAAGTACCTATCCTGCTGCAGAAACTGTTTTAGGCACATGTATACAATTGGGCACAAAAACAGAGAAGTTCTCTGCCTTAGTGGATGTTCTTTTATAGTTGTGTGACAATAAACCAATGAGCAAGTTCATATTAGAAATATCCAGCTCTAGCTGGATATTTGGTTCAATTACAGTCAAAGGAACATGCCTGGGTTACAGGCTCGATCCCCAGTAGGGGTCACATGAAGGAGGTGGCCAATCAATTATTCTCTCTCATCACTGATACTTCTCTCTCTCGCTCCCTCTCCCTTCCTCTCTGAAATCAATACAAATATATGTTAGAAAAGGAAATATCCAGAATACTATAGCCCTTATTTTTCTAAAAAATAATATAAGAAAATGTTTTAAAAATTATTATTCCAAAATGCACTATTCACCTGAAAGCTCTGAAGTAAAATAAAGCAGAGTAAAGAGCAGAGAGAGAGAGACAGGAACTGCTATTCAAAGAATGCCTTTCTCAGGGGTGACATTTGACAAGGAAGCCATATAAAATTTGAGCAAAAGTTGGTCTAAGGGCATTTTCCATAGAGGAAGCTGCAAGGGCAAAGGCCCTGTGGTGAGAATGTACTTGATTTGTGCAAGGAACAGGATGGGGGCCAGTGTGGCTACAGCAGAAGGAACAATGAGAAAAAGTATAAAAGTTTGATGTAAGCCTGACAAGAACATTTAGATTTTATTCTAATTTAAATGGGAAGACAATAGAGGGACGGCAGATTGGATTTCTATTTTATAAGGGCCATTCTTGTTAAGTGGAAATATCAATATTAAGAGAGTGAAAGAAAGGAAGCCAGTTACAAGGCTATTACAGTAGTCCGGAAGAGAGATAACAAAGATTTGGACTAGGCTGGTAATGGTGTAAAAAGTAGACATCTGAGATGGAGTCAACACAGTTTCTTGATGAATTATGTATGGGGCGTGAGAGAAACAAAGAAATCAAGATGATCTAAGGTTTGTGGCCTGGACAATATGATAAATGATGACACCATCTGCTAAGATTGGAAACATTCTCAGTGCCTCTCTTTTCTGTGCAGGAGTTATGTTTTATTCATCTTCTTAATCCCAAAGATTAGGACAGTGCCCAAAACACATTTAGTGCCTCATCAATATAAGTTGAAGAAAAGTCTTCTGCTAGATTTGCTATAGCAAAAATCATCTATAACATTTGAAAAAAAATTTGTGATTCTTGGTGCTTTAACTGGACTAAAGCACAGTTCCACTATTTACGAAAAGATGGAAGGAATGTGGGTTTGTGCCTCCCCCCCCCCACACACACACTTTATGGAAATAAGAACTCTAGCTGTCTGATAAGTCTTGGGAATGTTCTAGAAAGCCAAACAGGACTCTATCTCTTCATTCATGTATATCAATGCCATTCATTACACTACTATAGTGATATATTTACCTGGGACCTAGGAAACCCTGTATAATGATTAACTACTCCAAGTGATGGTCTGAGGTTATCACAATGAGATGCTTATCATATGGAACTAGTCAATGAGTATAAGCTTATTGAAAACAAAGGCTGTTACCACTCACTTATTTCCAAACATAAGAAGAATACCTTGCACATATCAGGCACTGTCTAAATGTCTGTGGAGCTGAATGGCAGAAATATTACTATTCAATTTTCATACATTTAGATTAGTAAAATAATGCATATGTGTAGAAATGGGATGACATTAACTATGATAAACTGTAAATCATAAAGACTTGCTTACTAGTACAAAGAAATTTAAGAGTAAATTGT
>PVJN01023714.1:0-22327 GCA_004026805.1 Lasiurus borealis
AAAATTTGATCAACAGAATAAACTGGTGAATATAATAGAATCAGGAGCACAGAAAGGGAGTGGACTGTTAATTCTTAGGGGGAAAGGGGTGAAGGGTATACAGGGAGAGACTGGACAAAAATCATACACCTATGGATGAGATCAATGGGAGGGAGCTAAGGGCAGAGGGAAGGTGGGAGCTGGGTGGAGGGGTACTATGCAGGGGAAAAAAAAGAGAAACAAATGTAATAATCTGAATAATAAAGATTTAATTAAAATAAAAAAAATAAATAAATAAAAATTAAATGAATTAAAAATTTGATCAACATAATAAACTGGTGAATATAATAGAATCAGGAGCACAGAAAGGGAGTGGACTGATAATTCTCAGGGGGAAAGGGGTGAGGGGTGCACAGGGAGAGACTGGGCAAAAATCATACACCTATGGAGGAGATCAATGGGAGGGAGCTAAGGGCAGAGGGAGGGTGGGAGCTGGGTGGAGGGGTGCTATGGAGGGGAAAAAAGAGAAACAAATGTAATAATCTGAATAATAAAGATTTAATTAAAAATAAATAAATAAATAAATAAATAAAAAGACAGTCTCTTCAAGAAATGGAATTGGGAAAATTGCACAGAAACGTGCAAAAAAATGAAACTGACCACCAACTTACACCATACACAAAAATAAACTCAAAATGGATAAAGGACCTAAACATAAGATGGGAAACCATAAAAATACTAGAGGAATCTACAGGGAGCAAACTCTCTGACATATGAAGAAAGAACTTCTTCACCAACACAGCTCCTCAGACAGTGGAAACTAAAGAAAAAATAAACAAATGGGACTACTTCAAAATAAAAAGCTATTGCACAGCAAAGGAAACCATCAACAAAACAACAAGAAAGCCCACTGCATGGGAGAACATATTTGCCAGTGATATCAATGATAAGGGTTTAAACTCCAACATTTACAGAGAGAAATCACACAATTTCTCAAAAAGAAGCTAAACAACCCAATCAAAAAATGGGCAACTGATCTAAATAGGCACTTCTGGAAAGAAGACAGAAGGAAGGCCAGGAGACATGAAAACCTGCTCAAAGTCACTAATCATCAGAGAGATGCAAATCAAAACAACAATGCGTTACCATCTCACACCTGTCAGAATGGCTATCACCAACAAATCAACAAACGACAAGTGTTGGCGAGGATGTGGAGAAAAAGGAACCCTTGTGCACTGCTGCTGGAATGCAGACTGGTGCAGCCACTGTGGAGAACAGTATGGAGCTCCCTCAAAAAACTAAAAATGCAACTTCCATTTGACCCAGTGATCCCTCCACTAGGAATATACCGCAAGAAACTAGAAACTCCAATCAGAAAGGATATATGCACCCCAATGTTCATAGCAGCACAATTCATCATAGCTAAGATTTGTAAGCAGCCTAAGTGTCCATCAGCAGATGATTGGATCAAAAAACGGTAGTACATCTACACAATATAATACTATGCTGTGGTAAAAAAGAAAGAGTGCACACCATTTGCAACAACATGGCTGGAGATGGAAAGCACTATGCTTAGTGAAATGACAGATATCACATGACCGCACTCATCTGTGGAATAAAATGAATGTCATAGACCAATAATCAAGATTAGACCCAGAGAATAAGAAACATTGATCAAAACATCAAACCTCGGGGAAAGTGGGGGTTGGTAGGAATAAGGGGGAGAGATCAACAGAGGAACCTTAGTAGATGCGTATGAGCATAATCATTGGGCACAGACAATGGGGAAGGTTTGGCATGAGAGGGAAGAGAAATTACTTCATGAGACAAAGATTTTTAAATGAAACTCTGTAACACGAAAATCATTTTGGAAGGAAATACAGAGAAGTTTCCTTTAAGTGTCATAAGGATCGTAAATGAAAGTCAATATATTTGGCCTCTTGTGCTAAGGTAAGTAATCTGTGTTTTTGCCTCCCTGAAATAAAGTTACAAAAAGAAATTGTCACCCTGTTGAAATTGAATTGCCATGGCCCAGGGCAAAGAATATCCTTACATAATATTATCCTACAATATCATTTAATTTTTGATATTTCACAACAGCATATTGCACAACTATCCCAAACAAATATACAAACTAATTCTTTGAATGTTTAGCAGCAATTTAAAAAGAGGACATGAAAAGATTTAATTCTTTTCAGAAGGATTTGAGGCACTGGGAAGGCACTTGAGCATTCTATACTGGTCCTCTTTCCTCTTTTGCCAAGAGGGACCCTCTTCTCACAACCCAATGGCCCTCAGCTGTAGCCTAGCTCTCTATTCACATGAGGTTGAAGCCTCCAGGCGGCTGGTATAATGGATCTGTTTCTCGCCAAATGGTGTGAGTTGGGCCCTCCCTGGAGAAGGAACTTGAATTCCCCAAGATCAGTGAGAAGTGCTGAAGCCCCCACGAGCAGACAAGGGGATCCCAAGGCAGGTGCTGGGCGTGAAGGCCATGGGGGCATAGGCTACCATGGAGACAGAACTGAACCTCACAACACCCTGCTAGGCCCCGGAGGATGACTGGTTAGCCAGAGATGGGTAAGATTCCTCAGGGAAAGAACAACCTAAGACAGGCACAGTTGCAGAGGGGCCATCAGGAGAGAACTTGGGGATCAACAGAGGTGGGGCACAGACCCATACCCCACCACCACCTTGCAGGATTCTGAACCTTCACCCTTTCTGAGGGAGGTCTCCTGCCCCCATGGATACCTCACTTCCCATGCCCAGCACAGATCAGGACCCAGGTAACAGACAGAAACATGCCAACAGCAGCTGCCTTATATCTAAATGCAGCATAGCACCAGGAATGCTCAGTGCCTACTCAATGCAAATAAACCTTTCCACTAATATACACAGGGTAATCTAAGATTGTTGGTAGAGTATTAAATTTGACGTAAAAGAGTTATCAAGCTTTCAGATTAATTTAAATTGGCTATCTGAAATAAGTGAGCACCCCAAAAAAATTAAGTGTAGTGGACAAAAAGCTGTTTCTAAAGTATTAATTCAACTTTCTATTGGTAGTTCATCTCATGGCAAAATTGCTTAATAGGTAATGAACATAAAACAGGCATCTTTGTGTGCAAAAAGCCAAAATTTAAAGTTATTAAGATTGCATTAAAAAGTTTTTACCAAATTCTCCATTAATCAAAAAAAGTGGAGGGGGGTAGGATAATAGCATGTACGGAAAAATATCTAGTAAGTAAATTACATTTGGAAAATTTTCACTTTAGAAAATTAATTTCCATTTGTAATGCTAACAGCAAGACACCCATGAAAAACATACATGGTGTCAAAATAAGCCAAAGGAAAAGCAGGTAGGCAAAAATAAAACGGACCCCAAGTCAATTTTATAGAAAAGATTCCTTTATTAACTCTTTATCGAGAATATGTTTATATACTTTCAGAAAACAACTCCAAGATCAAGTGATCTCCTGCAACAAAGAGGAACTGACAGGTCTGCGCCAACCATGAAGGCAAGAGGAGAAACACTCCAGAGATGGAAGTCGCTGATGATGCCTTGCCATGTGAGCAGTTAGCAGCTGAGCATCGCTACAGGATGCCCAGGACCAAACCAGAGAGGGTCGGACCAGATTGGCCACCATTTGTCCAGTATCCAGATACCATTGTTGACATGTACACATAAGGAAATGTTTGACATTGAAAGTGGGACTCAAAGCTATAGGGCATTGAAATTGGGACTCAATCATTTTTCTTTTTTTCTGGTGGGTTTATTTCTAGGCTACAGGGGCAAGATGTTTTTAAAGACAGGAATCGGTGGGTGGGGGTGAAGCAGATGCAGAGGCAAAAAAGCAATGAACAGACTGTCGTGTTACAGTGGGAAGGCAGGGGAAGTTGGGGAGGAGGGGCCTATAGGAGATCAACCGAAGGACTTGTATGCATGTGTGTATAGGCATAGCCACTGGATACAGGGCAATGGGGGAGGGTGGGGAGAGGGAGACTAATGAGGGCATGTACTGTGGGTTGGGGAGGGCAATAGGGGAAAAATAATTTAAAAATAAATTTAAAAAAAGAAGAAATACACTTTGTAAAGCTCTAACTGTCATAAATAATGATTCTTCGGATGGATTTGGGAAAAGTAAATGTAAAACCTTTTGGAAAGGATTTACCATTATAGATGCTATTAAGAATATTTATGGGAAGTTGAAGATGGCTGCTGATGGGAAGACAGACTGCAAGATAGTGCATGAGTGAGAGAACGAAAGAAGTGTCTGTGGTCACAAGGGGAGTGTTTATTTGTAAGTTGAGGGACTGCTATACTCCAAGGGACTCTAGGGGATTTCCAGATGGGGTTCCCCTGACCAGGTATCCTCCACTGCTGCTGAAATCCCTCCCAGAGCAACCAGCTCTGACACAGAGACAACGCCATCTTGAAGGGGAGAGTGGATGTTATTGGAAGCCTAAAAATCCCAGGAATCTACACCACCACCCAGTGAACACTTGTGAACCCAGGAACACCTGACCCCAAGCAACGTGAATATGAGGGCTCAGAAGCACTCTGCACCTTCTCACGGAAAGGTCAGACTTTGCCTGGGATAAGGTGAGGTCTCTGGTCCTGGCAGGAGAGAGAAATGTGCACAATGGGAGCTAGAGGATCCAGGGAAGTCTGCGCAACCCACCCCCCAAAAAAAGTGCAGTCATTGGGGCTAGCGTGATCCATGAAGGTGGAAGGGGATCCACAGGGCTGCTAACAGAAGGGAATTCTAAAAAGCATCCCAAAGATTAACTGAGCACAAAAGGGCAGCCTACAAATGGTTAACAGTATGCTAGCTGCTTAGACCCAAGGGGAAAAAAGACTGCACAGACTTGCAAGCAGTAGCAGAGTTCACATACTTACTCTGGCTCTCTATTCTTTCTTTCTTTTTTTTTCTCTTTAAATCCTTGCTTTTGATTACTAAACCCAATACATAGGATCACCTAATTGGGGACACTCTAAGAGACTGCAGGAGAAAGTTGTTTTTCTGGAACCAGGGGATCAAAGCGACGAATAACCATCAGAGAACCAACTCTAGGGAATCCCATTCCCCCCAACTGGTATCAAGTGTGACAGGGAAAACAGAATCTAAACACTAACTAGAGAGGACCTACAGACCCGGAGGTCAATCCAGAAACACTGCTACAAAGGGGTTGAATCACATACTGGTTGTTGGGTAAACACAAATAAAGGGGTATAAGAAACAAAGAAGTGCTGCTTGCTTGAAAATCACGACTGTGGCTTACAACACTGAGGAGCAGTGGAATGCAGGGAACTTCAATACTGTCCTGACTAGGAAACAGGTGTACCATACAGAACAGTAGAGGAAGTGAATGACTTTCACCACTGCACATTTTTTTTTCATCTTTTACTTAAGAAACTAATTTTTTCTTTTTTTCCTCACTTGACTTTACCTTTCTAATTATTACAATTTTATTTTCAATCAGTATTATTACTACAACTATTTTACTGTTTTTGTTTTTGTTTTTTAAGTGTCATTTTATTTTCTCTTGATTTTACTTTGGGATTAGTGTTCTACATTCTATTTTCACCTTTCCTTTAGCATAATTTTACTTTATCTCAACTTTACCTTTATGCAAAAACTCTCTCCCTCACTTTTCCCCTTTTGTTGTCCTGTTTCTCTTACCCTATAAGTGCTTTAGATTTTCCCTATTGCTTCTTTTTACCCCCTGTTACAATTTAACCCTACTTAAATATGTAACTTCCAATCCCCTACTCTAAGTCCATACACACCTCTCTCTTTCTTCACAATCCAAATTGCTTTTTTCTCTCTTTGTCATTTTGTTGTTGTTTGCTTGAGTGTTGATTATATTGGTTTCTTGTAGGCTTGTTTGTCAGATTGTTTAGCTTTTCCTTTTTTGTTTTGTTTTTGTTTTTTGCTTCTGTTTTTCCTTGACTCACTTGGTATTAATTGTTGTTTGTAGTTTGCATTTATCTCCAGGTTCCTTGCATTTGTTGGGATTAGTGGCTATTCTATTGCAGTTTTCTCCCCATATAAATAGTTTTTCCCCCTCTTCATTTTTATTCTCTTTCTTTTCTCTTTTACATTTTTTCCTTTTCCCAATTTCATTTTTGCACTTCTTGTTTTTTGCTGTTATTTTTTCCTCTCTTATTCTTTCTTTCTTATCCCTAATTCTCTTCTCTCTGGTGGTCACCTTTATTTGGGTTTATTAGTATCATGAATACATTTGTGTTCAGTGCCTTGTTGCATTGTATTTTCTGCATTTAAATCAATGAAAGAGAGAGAAAAATACATAACCAGATAACTGAGAAGAGAGATAATGGTAAGACAAACAGTCCACATATGAAAGAAAAATAGGCATCACCAGAAGTAAACAAAATGGAGGCAAGCAACCTGTCAGAGAAAGAATTCAGAGAAATGGTCATAAGGTAGATGAAAAGAATGGAAGACAAATTCAAGAATATGTGTAAGAACCAAGAGGAAATGAAGAATAACAAAGAAGAAATGAGAAATAACATCTCTGCAAAAAAAAAAACTCAATACAAAGCATCAACAGTAGACTGGAGGAAGCAAGGGACTGCATCAATGGGCTAGAAGACAATGTAGAAAAAAATATCCAAGCATAGCAGCTTCTAGAAAAAATATATGAAAAAGTAGGAGGAGAGCCTAAGGGAATTTTGGGACAACATGAAATGAAAAAAAAATCTGCACAATTGGGGTGCCATAACAGGAGGAAACTGAGCAAGGAATAGAAAATGTGTTTGAAGAAACAATGACAGAAAACTTCCCTTATATAGGGAAATAAAAACTCACACATATGCAAGAAGCCCCAAACAAAATGAACTACAAAAGTCTGATGCCAAGACACATTATAATTAAATTGGTGAACACCAATGAAAAATTAAGAATCTTAAAAATGGCCAAAGAGAAAGACAGAAAGTTACCTACAAAGGATCTCCATCAGAATATCAACTGATTCACAACAGAAACACATCAGGCAAGAAGGGAATGGAATGAAATATAAAAAGTCATGGAAAGGAAGGGTCTAAATCCAAAAATACTATAACCAGGAAGGCTATCAATTAAAATTGAGAGTGAAATCATGAGCTTCACAGACAAAAAAGGACTAAGGGAGCTTATTATGACCAAACCAGCAATGCAAGAAATGCTAAAGGATCTACTATAAAAAGAATAAATAGGAAGCAAAGAAGAAACACAGGGATAAAGAATAAAAATGGCAACAAACAAGTAACTATCAATAATAACTTTAAATGTAAATGGATTAAATGCCCCAATAAAAAGGACATAATGTAACTGAGTGGATATGAACACATGACTCATATATCTGCTTTCTATGTGAAACACACCTCAGAAAAAAAGACAAATACGGACTCATGGTGAAGGGATGAAAAAAAGATTTTCAGGCAACTGGAAATGAAAAAAAAAACAACAACAACTGGGGTAGCAATACTTACATCTGACAAATTAGATCTCAAAGTGAAGGACATAATAAGAGATAAGGAAGGCCACTTCAAAATACTAAAGGAAGCAATTCAACAAGAAGAAATAACTCTGGTAAACATATACACATCCAATACAGTAACAACAAAGTAAAAAAATAAATTAAAAAAAAAAACTCCTGAAGGATATCAAAGGAGAGATGGACAGCAATACAACAATAGTAGGGGACTTTAATGCCCTACTATCACCATTGAACAAATCCTGTAAAAAAAAAAAATCAGCAAAGAAACATCAATCCTAAATGACTTACTAGACCAGATGGAATTAATTGACATCTTCAGAACATTTCACCCCAAAGCCACAGAATATACATTCCTCTTAAGTGTACACGGATCATTTTCAAAGATAGACCATACATTTTGTCACAGGCAAAGTTTCTTCAAATTCAAGAAGACAGAAATCATATTAAGCATCTTCTCAGATCACAGTGGCATAAAACTTAAAATCAATTACAATAAAAACAATCCAAAAAAATCAAACACATGGACACTAAATAGCATGCTATAAAACAATGACTGGATTACCAGAAAGATCAGAAAAGAAATAAAAAACATCATGACAACAAATGACAATGAAAACATAGCAATCCAAAATCTATGGGACACAATGAATGCAGTCTTGAGAGGGAAGTTCATAGCTCTACAAGCCTATTGCAAAAACAACAACAACAACAACAACAAAAACACACAAACAAAACGAGAAACAATGGTAATAAATTACCTAACCCTACAATTCAAAAAGCTAGAAAGAGAACAACATGAGAAGCCCAGTGTAAGCAGCAGAAAAGAAATAATAAAGATCAGAGTGGAGATAAGTGACATAGAGACAAAAAATAATACAAAAGATCAACAAAACCAAGAGTTGTTTCTTTGAAAGGATAAACAAGATTGATAAACATCTAGCCAGGCTCACCAAGAAGCTAAGAGAGAGGACTCAAACAAAATCAGAAATTAAAGAGGTGAAATAACAACAGACCCCACAGAAATATAAACGAATGTTAAAAAATACTATGAACAACTTTATTCCAACAAACTGGAGAACCTGGAGGAAATGAACATATTCCTAGAAAAATACAACCTCCCAAAACTCAATTAAGAAGAATCTAAACATCTCAATAGGCCAATAACTATGGAAGAAATTAAAGCTGTAATCAAAAAGCTTCCAGCAAATAAAATCCAGGGGACAGATGGCTTCTCAGGGGAGTTTTACCAAATATTCAAATCTATCCTCTTCAGACTATTCCAAAAAATTCAAGAGGAATGAACATTTCCAAGCTCATTCTATGAAGCCAATATCACCCTAAAACCAAAATCAGATAAAAACAACACAATTAAAAAGAATTTCAGGTCAATATCACTCATGAACATAAATGCCAAAATCCTCAACAATATTCTAGGAAATCAGATCCAGCAGTACATCAGAAAGATCATACGCCATAACCAAGTAGGATTTATCCCAAGAATGCAAGAATGGTACAATATCCACAAATCAATAAACATGATACATCACATAAACAAATTGAGAGCTAAAAATCACATAGTCATATCAATTGATGCAGAAAAAGCATTCAACAAAATCCAACACCCTTTCTTGATAAAAACTCTCAGCATGGTTGAAAGGTCATACCTCAACATCATAAAATCCATATATGACATGCCCCCAGCCAACATCATACTCAATGGGCAAAAGCTAAAATCATTTTCCCTCAGAACAGGAACAAGACAGGGTTACGCGTTTCCCCACTCCTGTTCGACATAGTACTGGAAGTATTAGCCATTGTGATCAGACAAGAAGAAGAAATAAAAGGCATCCAAATTGAAAAAAAATAGTAAAATTGTCATTATTCACAGATGACATGATATTGTATGTAAAAAAACCCTAAAGACTCCATCAAAAATCTATTAGACTTAATAAAGAAATTTGGCATTGTAGCAGGATAGAAAATTAATGCCAAGAAATCTTTGGTATTTCTATACACCAATAGTGAACTTACAGAAAGAGACTAAAAAAGCAATCCCATTTACCATCACACCAAAAATATTAAAATACTTAGGAATAAACTTAACCAGGGAGGTAAAAGACCTATACACAGAAAACCACAGGACACTGAAAAAAGAGATAGAGGAAGACTTAAACAGATGGAAGAACATACTATGTTCATGGATTGGTAGAATCAACATCATTAAAATGTCCATACCACCCCAAAGCAATCTATAGATTCAATGTACTCCCCATTAAAATACCAAACGCATATTTCACAGACCTAGAAAAAACTCTCTAAAAATTCCTCTGGAATAAAAGAAGACCCAAAATAGCTGCAGGAATCCTGAGAAAAAAGAACAAAGTAGGTGGGATCTCAATACCAGATTTCAAGCTGTATTACAAAGCCATTGTTCTCAAAACAGCCTGGTACTAGCACAAGAACAGACAAATAGATCAATAGAATGCAATAGAGATCCCAGATATCGACTCAAACCACTATGCTCAATTAATATTTGACAAAGGAGGCATGAACATACAATGGAGACAAGACAGTCTCTACAATAAATGGTGTTGGGAAAATTGGACAGATACAAGTAAACATATGAAAGTAGACCACCAACTTACACCATCCACAATATAAACAGTAAGTGGATAAATGACTTAAACGTAAGACAGAAACTCATAATATGTTAGAGGAAACCACAGGCAGCGAAATCTCAGACATATGCCAAAGCAATTTATTCACCAATACCATGCCTAAGGCAATGAAAACTAAAGAGAAAATAAACAAATTGGACTACATCAAAATAAGCTTTTGCACAGCAAAAGAAACCATCCACAGAACAACAAGAAATCTCACTGTATAAGAGAACATATTTTCAATTGTTTTTTACTAACAAATGTTTAATCTTCAACATTTGCAGGGAACTCATACAACTTAATAAAAGGAAAATAAATGATCCAATAAAAAATGGGCAACAGACCTAAACAGAAACCTTTTAACAGTAGACAGAAGGAAGGCCAAGAGACATATGAAAACATACTCAAAGTCACTAAACATCCAGGAGATGCAAATCAAAACAATCATGTGGTACCATATCAAACCTGTCAGAATGGCTATCATCAACAAATCAACAAATGACAAGTGTGGAGAACAGCATGGAATTTCCTCATAAAACTACAAAATTGAACTCCCATTTGACCCAGTAATCCCACTTCTAGGAATATATCACAAAAAAACTATAAACTCCAATAAGAAAGGACATATGCACCCCTATGTTCATAACAGCACAATTCACAATAGCTAAGATGTAGAAACAGCCTAAATGCCCATTAGCAGATGAGTGGATTAGGAAAAAATCGTACATCTACACAACGGAACACTATGCTACTCTAAAAAGAAGGAATTCTTACCATTTGCAGCAGCGTGGTTAGATCTGGAGAGCATTATGTTAAGTGAAATAAGCCAGGCAATGGAAGAAAAATACCACATGATCTAACTCATTTATGGAAAATAAAGAACATTATAACCTGGTGAACAAAAAGATAGATTGACCAGTAATTATTCCTTCTCATTAATTGTTTCTCAAAAATGCACTAAATATTCATATTTTTTATTTCTGCAATATAAAAAGATAATGTTTCTCCTAAAATTTATCCATTTAATATAAATTCTCAAATTATCAGAACATCTTTTTCACAATACTGTCTTATCTTTTACATTTTTACTGTAAGTGCAAGCAAGATGCCTACTGGCATAAGAACAGACATATAGATCAATGGAATAGAATAGAGAACCCAGAAATCAACCCAAATCACTATGCTGAATTAATGTTTGACAAAGAAGGCAAGAGCATACAATGGAGTCAAGATAATCTCTTCAATAAATGGTGCTGGGAAAATTGGACAGATACATGCAAAAAAAATTAAAATAGATCACCAACTTACACCATACACAAAAATAAACTCAAATGGATAAAGGACTTAAACATAAGACGGGAAACCATAAAAATACTAAAGGAATCCACAGGCAGCAAAATCTCAGACATATGCCAAAGGAACTACTTCACTGATACTGCTCCTAGGGCAATATAAACTAAAGAAAAAATAAACAAATGGGACTACATCAAAATAAAAGCTTTTGCACAGCAAAGGAAACCCTCAATAAAACAACAAGAAAGCCCACTGCATGGGAGAACATATTTGCCAACGATATCAACAATAAGGATTTAATCTCCAACATTTACAGAGAACACATACAACTTCACAAAAAGTTAAACAACCCAATCAAAAAATGGGCAACTGATCTAAATAGACACTTGTTGAAAGACAGAAGGAAGGACAAGAGACATGTGAAAACCTGCTCAAAGTCACTAATCATCAGGAAGATGCAAATCAAAACAACAAATGCGGTACTATCATCAACAAATCAACAAATGACAAGTGTTGGTGAGGATGCAGAGAAAAAGGATCTCTTTTGCACTGCTGGTGGGAATGCAGACTGCTGCAGCCACTATGGAGAATAGAATGGAGTTTCCTCAAAAGCCTAAAAATGGAACTCCCATTTGACCCAGTGATCCCACTTCTAGGAATATATCCCAAGAAACTAGAAACAGGAATCCAAAAGGATATATGCATCCCTATGTTCATAGCAGCACAATTCACCATAGCTAAGATTTGGAAACAGCCTAAGTGCCCATCAGGAGATGAATAGATTAAAAAACTGCAGTACATATACATAATGGAATACTATGCTGCAGTAAAAAAGGAGGAGTTCCTACCATTTGCCACAACATGGATGGAGATGGAGAGCATTATGCTAAGTGAAATAAGCCAGGAAGACACAGATAAATATCACACGATCTCACTCATTTGTGGACTATAATGAAAGACATAGACTGATGAACAAGAACAGATCCATAGACTGAGAAACGTTGATCAGAACATCAAATCTCAGGGAAGGTGGGGGTCGGTGGGAGTAAGGGGAAAAGATCAACAGAAGGATTTGCGTGCATGCATATGAGCCTAATCAATGGACATAGACAACACGGGGGTGGGGCATGAGTGCTGGGTGGGGGGGTAATGGGGAAATAAGGACATGTGAAAAAATAAAAATTAAAAAAATTATGAGGGAAAAAATAAAATGAAAATAAAATATTAAATCTAATCCATAAGAGTGGTCATCATAACCTTAAGAGAAATTGTTTCATGTGACAAAGATTTTAAATGAAACTCTCTGCATCCTGAAAATTATTTTGGAAGGAAATAAAGAGAAGTTTCCTTCAAATGTCGTAAGGATTGTAATTGAAAATCAATATATTTGGCCTCTTGAACTAGAGCAAGTAATTTGTGTGTTTGCTCTCTGACAAAGTTTATATAAAGTTACCAAAAGAAATTGACAGCCAGTTTGAAATTGAATTGCCATGGCCTAAAGCAAAGAATATCCTTACATGATATTATTCTACACTGTCATTATAATTTTTGATATTTCACAACAGCATATTGTACAATTATCCCAAACAAACTTATAAACTAATTGTTTGAATGTTTGGCAGCTATTTAAAAGAGGACATGAAAGGATTTAATCCCTTTCAGAAGGAATTAAAGCACTGGGAAGGCACTTGAGCATTCTATATTGGCCTCTCTTACTCTTTCTGCCAAGAGGGACCCTCTTCTCACAATCCAATTGCTCTTGGCTGTTGCCTGAGCTTTCTATTCATGCTCAGGTTGAAGCCTCAAGGTGGCTGGTACCATGGATCTGTCTCTGGCCCAATAGTGTGAGCTGGACCCTTCCTGGAGAAGGAACCTGAGTTCTCAGACATATGTGATCAGTGCCGGGGCCCTGCCAGCAGGCGAGAAGATCCCAAGGTAAATGCTGGGCATGGAGGCCCAGCATAGGCTACCAAGGAGACAGAACTGCACTTCACATCACCCTGTTTGGCCCTGGAAGATTACTGGTTAGCCAGAGATGGGTAAGATTCCTCAGGGAAGGAACAACCTAAGACAGGCACAGTCACAAAGGAGCCATCGGGAGAGAACTTGGGGGTCAACAGAAGTGGGACACAAGCCCTCACCCCCTCCAACCTTGCAGGGGCCTGAACCTCACCCCTTCTGAGGAAGGTCTTCTGCCCCCATGGCTGCTTCGCTTCCCACGCCCAAGCACAGATAGGGACCCAGGTAACAGACAGAAACATGCTGAAAGCAGCTGCCCTATATCTAAATCCAGCCTAGCATCAGGAATGCTCAGGGCCTGCTCAAGAATGCAAATAATCCTTTCCACTAATATTTACAGGGTAAACAAAGATTATTGGTAGAGTATTAAATTTGACAGTAAGATAGTAATCAAGTTTTCAGGTTAATTTAAATTGGCTAATTAAAATAAGTGAATATACAAGAAATTTAATTGTACTGGACAAAAAGCTGTTCCTAAAATATAAACTAAAATTTCTATTGGTAGTTCATCTCATGGTACTACAATTAACCTAAAGCAGTCATATTTTTGTGCAAAAATAAAATAAAATTTAAAGTTATCAAGACTGAATTTAAAAAATTACAAAAACCTCCATTAATCAAAAAAGGGGGGGTAGAAGGGTAATATCATGTAAGGAAAAATATCCTTTAAGTAAATTACATTTAGAAAATTTTTACTTTAGAAAATTAATTCTCATTTTAAAGCAAGACACCCATGAAAAATACACATGGTGTCAAAATAAGCCAAAGGAAAGTTGTTTGGGCAAAAATAAAAAGGATCCCAAATCAATTTTATAGAAAATAAAGATTCCTTTATTAACTTTTGGTTGAGAATATGTGTATATACTTTCAGAAAACTAGTCCAAGACCATGTGGACTCCTGCAACAGAGAGGAACTGACAGGTGTGCTCTAAACACGAAGACAAGAGGAGAAACAGTCCAGAGATGGAAAACGCTGAGGAAGCCTTGCCATGCTAGCAGTCAGCAGCTGTGTATTTTTACAGGTTGCCTAGGACCAAACCAGAGAGGGTCAGACCTGCATTGCCTCCATTTATCCACCATCCAGCTATCATTGCTGATATGTACACATAAGGAACTGTTTGACATTGAGACTGGGACTCAGAACTGTTGGTCATAGAAATTGGAACTCAAAAATTTTTTGTTCTTATAGGTTTATTTCTAGTCTGCAGAGGCAAAATTTAAAAAAAAAAGAATCAGCGAAAAGAATAGATACAGAGGCAAATGAGCATTGAACAGACTGTCAAACTACAGTGGGAAGGCAGAAGAGGTGGGGCGGTGTAAGAGATCAACCGAAGGACTTGTATGCATGTATATAAGTATAGCCAATGGATACAAGACATTGGGGGTGCAGGTGAGGGCAAGTTCTGGGGGATAGAGGAGGCTGAGAAGAGGTCAATGGGGAAAACAAAAAGTATACATATGTACTACTATTTGTAATATTTTAAACAATAAAAACAAACAAACAAAAAACAAAAGTGGCTTATCTGTGCCTTCTAACTCTAATAAAAGAGTAACATGCAAATTAACCACCACTCCACTATACCCACAAGCCGTGCCTGCAAGCCACAGTCACCAGCCAATCAGGAGCAAGTATGCAAATTAATCCAACCAAGTTGGCTGCAGCCATGGGGCGAGCAGGAGGGAGGCTTGGGTTTCCCTGGCAATGGAGGAAGCCAAGCTTCTGCAGCCTAGGCCTGTCTTGGCCTCCGCTTAAGGCTACAAAGTTTCAATTATAGAATATAAATAAATCCCAACAGAAATGGCTGCCACCACGGAGCAAGCAGAAGGCTTGGCTCCTCTCCAGGATACAAAAGTTTCAGTTGTAGAAGATTAATAAATCTTGTTACCAGGGCCTCCACTTGGGTTGCCAGGGGGTGTGGCCAGCCTGCAAACTACCACAGGCCCCTCGCCCAGGCTGCCCCATGCCCCAAGGGAACCCCCACCCTAGTCCAGGACACCCTTCAGGGCAAACCAACTGGCCCCCACCCATGCACCAGGCCTTTATCTTATCTAATAAAAGAGTAATATGCAGATTGACCATCATTCCAACACACAAGAATATAAGGTTAATATTCTTATATTTTAAAAGCACTGACATTGAGCACTTTTATTTAACTTTTTCATATCTGTGATTAATTTCATTAAATTTTGACCATAGTTTTGTTACTTTCTTTTCACAACATAGGATGGCATGAAATTATTTTTAAGTTTATGACAAGTGAATAGTCATCCATCTACCACTGGATTTTCTTTTACAACATTTGTCCTTGAATACATGGATATCCAAATATGCAATACACTTATTTACTTGGAAAAGATATGTGGTTTACAGTCCTGGGAATTTGAACCAAGTCCATCAATCATGTCTATTCAATTCCATTACTGGAATATTGGATGATTGTGGGAAATAGAATTATAGCACTGAAGTAAAGGAATCCTAATATGTAAAAGCCCAGGGTCCATAATGACTGAAGACTTGATTGAACACCAGAATTCAGTTTGGGGCAAGATAATGCCAGCAGGGAAGGGCAGTTGGGGGCGAGATCAGGCCAGCAGGGGAGGGCAGTTACGGGTTATCAGGCAAGCAGGTAGAGGCAGTTAGAGGTGATCAGGCAGGCAGAGAGGTTAGGAGTGATCAGGCAGGCAGGCAAGTGAGCAGTTAGGAGCCAGTTGTTCCAGACTGCTAGAGGAATATCTGACTACTGGTTTAGGATCCCAAGGGGTCCCCGACTGGAGATGGTGCAAACTGGACTGAGGGAACACCGCCATGCACTGGGCTAATAGTGTGTGTGTGTGTGTGTGTGTGTGTGTGTGTGTGTGTGTGTGTATAACCTTAATATGCAAATAGACTGAACAGCAGAACACCTGAACAAATGGTCGCTATGATATGCACTGACCACCAGGGGTGTGTGCAGAACATAGCTGGCATCAGTATCAGCTGCAGCAGGATGGTAGATCAGGCCTCTGGTGGTTACTGAAAATTCTTTGCTCTTACATGCTGCAGTCCCACCAGGTGCTTGCACCTGCTGCTGGCACCAGTCCTGCTCACACCTGCTGCCAGTGCCCAGCACCAGCCTCCCATCACTCGGTGCTGTCAGCAGGTGCAAGCAGTGGCTGCAGGCCTTGATTGCCCCTGAGGGCTTCTCCACCTCCCACTCTCCTGAAGGGCAATAATGGCAGCAGCCACCACTCACACCCACTGATGGTACTAGCCCCACTTGCACCCATGGCTGGCATTGGCCCCAATTACTCCACAGTGTCAGTGGGTGCGTATGGGGCTAGCGCCATCAGTGCATGGGAGCAGCAGTGGTGGTGGCAGTAGGGCTTCCAGAAGACAGTGGACTGGGGGCCGTGGTGGGAGCGGCCAGGCAGGGGTCTAGAGAATGGGCTGTGACCCACCCCTGTGCCCACCATAGCCTCTCGGTCCACAGTTCCTTTCAAAGTGCATGAATTTGTGCACTAGGCCCCTAGTTTCTATTATAAATATACCAGAGGCCTGGTGTATGAATTTGTGCACTGGTGGGGTCCAGCTGGCCTGCCCTGGATGAGGGCCATTGGGGCTGGGCTGGCTGGGGTAGGGAGCCTATCAGGGGTAGGGGTGGCCGGGACAAGGGGCCTCAGGCAGTTTGCCAGCTGGCCCCTCCCCCCATCAGGATGGGGTGTCTGCTGGGAGTCAGGGCCAGCTGGGGCAAGGGGCCATAGGTGTTTTACTCCTTCTGTTGTTCAGTCTATTTGCATATTACTCTTTTATTATATAGGATATGAACCTAATTTAAGAAGATGGTGTAAATATAGAAAAAAGTAGCAGTAGAAAAGGCATGGACTTGGAAAATATTTACATATATTTATGGAATGTGGTCTCACTTACTGCCTATGGGATTTTAGGGAGTAATTAATGTCCCTAAGCTTAATTCCACCATATGGTACTCAGTGGTGCTATTTGCCAAGTGTTTCCATTTTTCCCCAGTTATAGGTACCTGGTAGAACTTCACTTCTTATTTGACCCCATTTGTATGGGTGGGGATGCTTATAAGACTAGTTCTAAAGGATGGGACTAACGTGTTATTTGGGGGCAAGAACATATGGTTGTAGAGATCACCCTAAGCAAGGGCCCTTTTCTCCTCAGGCACAGTCACTGACAATTTTCTAGGTGGTGGCTCCTCTGTCATTCCAATAAGAATTTCTAAGACCCCCAATATCTACCATCCTGTGATAAACATGCACCTGTCATGTTCAGGTAGTATGATTTAAGACTAAGCCACTGACAGTTGGGGGCTGTCTTTTACCACAGCATGACCTAGCCTTTTGTGTCTCATATACCTCACTTGTAAATTAAAATAATACCTTCTTAATGTTTTTTCTAAGAATTAAGTAACTTATACAACAAGGTTATCACAGTGATTGACATAGAATAGAAATTGAAAAATGGCAGCTATAGTAATTAAACAATGGTAAAAGGCTAATTTTGAAAAAGTGTAGAATCTACACTAATAAAAGAGAAAGACGTAAAATTGAGGATACCTCCACAACACCCAACAGTCAATCAGGAGCAGGTATGCAAATTAACCTGACAAAGATGATGGTGGCCCCGCCCCCCAGCAGTTCAGGGCCTGTGGGAGTCAGAGAAGTTGGGGGAAGTGGAGAAGTCGGGCACCAGCACCTGAGGCTGTCTGCAGCCAGGAAGACCAAGAAGCCACTTGCCCTGTGATCCCAGGCTGCAGCCAGCTGGAGAAGCTGCCCACCCCACATTGGCCCTCCCCACATCTGTCCATCCCACATCCACCCACCATCCTGGGAGAGATGAAGAAACCGAGAGCCAGCACCTGAGGCTGGCTGCAGTCTGGGAGATGAAGAAGCCACCAGTCCTGTGATCCCAGGCCTCAGCCAGCCGCAGAAGCCACCCATACTGCATCACAGGGGAGACAGAGAAGCCAGGCACCAGCACCTGAGGCTGACTGTGGCCTGGGAGATGAAGAAACCGCCTGCCCCATGATCCCAGGCCACAACTAGCTGACAAAGCTGCCCACACTGCATCCCAGGGAAGATGGAGAAGCCACCTGTCTGTGGTCCAGGTGCCAGCACCTATGGCTGGATATGGCCTGGAAGATGGAGAAGCTGCCCAACCCGCAGTCCTGGGCACTAGCACCTGTGGCTGGCTGTGGCCCAGGAGATGGAGAAGCCACCCACCCTACAGTCCCCGACACCAGTGCTGCGGCTATGGCCCAGACCAAACCACCTGCCCATCATCCCTTGCAGCTGCAGCCAGCCCAGGCGAAGCCAGCCTGGGTCCCTAGTGCCTATGGCTGACCAGAGGGAGGGAATCCAGGATCCTGGGTACCTGTGGCCAGCTGGAGGAGGGAATTCTGGGTCCCAGGTACTGGGCAGGGTAGAGGTGGTTAGGGGCAATCAAGCAAGCAGGAGAGCAGTTAGGGACAATCAGGCTGGCAGGCAGAAGCATTTAAGGGCAATCAGGTAGGCAGGTGAGCTGTTAGGAGCCAGCAGTTCTGGATTGTGAGAGGGATGTCCAATTGCCAGTTATCCCCCAAGGGGTCCCAGATTGAAGAGGATGCAGGCTGAGCTGAGGAACACCATTTACCACCACCACCCCATGAATTTCGTGCACCAGGCCACTAGTGTTACTATAAAATGAGAGATTCTGCATCTGTTCATCTTTACAGGCAAAGAACCTGCTTATGCCTTGATTTTGGACTTCATAGACTCCAGAACTGTGAGAAATGAATTAATCTGTTGTCTATATATCACCCAGTCCTTGGTGTTCTGTTACAGCAAGGTGGAACTAAGACCTTGCCACTCTCTTTGAGATTCAAGTTGCATGTTAGAATATTATCTTAAAAATACTATAATACGGAAATCCTTTTACCTTCATTTTTGTATTCCCCATATGGAAGAACAAATTTTTGTTGTTGCCGTCTCTCAGACATAGTGTCTTGTAGAAAACACTTGCAAGTGCTGATATGAAGTTGATATATTATAATAAAAACAGCAGAAGTGATAACACTCCTTAACCATTTATCAAGTAATACAGAATATTCCAAAACTTATACGCACTTTAACAGTTGATATTTTATTTTTGAAAATGAAATGTATTTTTAATAAACACTACCTTTATAATTATCCAAAGTGTGTGTATACATTTTTGGACACTATATTTAAATCGCCCATGGATATAAACACAACCCTTTATTTGCTGAATTGTACTCTACCATCTACAAAATTTTTATAAATTATATCCCTTATAATTTTACTTCACATGTTTTTAAAAAATAAATTCACTATTGTTTTCCACATGAAGAACAGCAGAGAGTTTTCAAGGAGTCTAAGAAGCAATAGTTAGAAAATCAAAAGCTAATAGTGTTTAGTTGGACTAATTTAAACAATTTAGGGATCTCAAGCACAAAGAGATTATGGCATCCCACCTCACATGCATTTTACTTATTTCTTTTTTAAGATATCTGTGTTTATTTCAAAAAGGAAAGTAGAAGGAGAGAGAGAGAGAGAAACACCGATGATGAGAGAGAATCATTGTTAGGCTGCCTCCAGCAGGCCCTCAGGCATGTGCCCTTGACCTGAATGGAACCAAGGATCCTTCAATCAGCAGACCAACGGTCAGTACACTGAGCCAAACTGGCTAGGGCTGTTTGTTTATTTCTTATCCTCACCTGTTTTAAAATATAAATTTATTTTAAAATATAAATTTATTTCAGAAAGAGAGGAAGGGAGAGAGAGAAACATAGATCAGTTGCCTCCCATATGCATCCTGATTGGGGATCCAGCTTGCAGCTTAAGTATGCGCCCTGACCTGGAATTGAACACTGAACCTTTTGATGTATAGGCCCACACTCTAACTGAGCAACCCCAGCCATGGCCTTTATGTATTTTAAGGAAACTAGGCAGCAAAGTAAATATAAGAAATAAATTCTGAATCTTCACATGATAATACTTTCACATTTTTATTGAAAAAAATCAAATTCCTCTTTAAAAATACTTTTCTTTCTCTCTATAGAGAAAAATAAGGGACAGAAATGAAAATCAGATTTGGAAATGGCTATAGAAATTGGCATCTGAGAGGTCTCTGATGTCCTTAAACAATACATAATCAGAGGGAGACAGAGTAAGGCAGGGTGGTAAGCAAGAGCAGGGATTTTTTTTTTAATCAGAAGTTTTCTTTGAACCAGATATTATCTCATTTAAGCTTCACAAAAAAACCTTATACGGCAGGTACCTTTTTGCAAATGAGAAACTGAGTACTGAATACAGAGGTAAATCATTTGACTGAAGTTGCACATCTGGTAAGTTGCAGAGTAAATGAGACTAAAACTCAGGTCTGGCTGATTGTGTGTGTGTGTGTGTGTGTTTCAGAGAGGAAAGGAGAGGGAAAGAGAGATAGAAACGTCAATAATGAGGGAGGATCATTAATTGGCTGCCTCTTGCACGCCCCCTACTGGGGATCAAGCCCACAACCCGGCTTGTGCCCTTCACCAGAATAGAAGCTGGGTCCCTTCAGTCCACAGCCTGGCGTACTATCCCCTGAGCCAAACCAGGTGGTGCAGGGTCTGGCTAACTCTTAATCACCAAGAATATGTTTCTTCCATATAAATATGGAAGGTGGAGCAAATGGCCACTTTCCACTTCTAAAAATCCTCATTCCTTGGTTTTACATGCACTCCTAAGAAAAGTATTCCCCATCATGTTTTTTCCTTTAGTGGGCAAATTACTTTTTGCTGCCCAAATGCTTCCTGTCAATATGGGAGGAGAGAAGGGGTGTATGACAACCACTGAGAAAAAGCAGGCTGGTTTACTGCCCTCCCCTCAAGACATTTGCCAAATTGATACATGGGGCCATGACAGTCACTAATGATAACTCATGACACAGCTAGAACATCGTGCCCATTTTATTTTATTTTTTAAACTTAACTTTATTTTTCCATCATCATTTATCCTCTTTATATCCTCTTCCACCTTCACCTATCACCCCCGCTCCCACAATCACCACATGGTTGTCCTAGAGTTCTCTTCCTTTTTTTTTTTTTTTTTGTCAATCCTTCCGCCCTCACCTCCAACATCACTGCCCCCTCCCTCACAACTACCACTACCAGAACTGTCTGCCTGAAGAGCAGGGCTTTGATGTGGCAACGGGAAGGGAAGTGGGAAGAGGGTCTTACCCTTTTACCTGAGCCTGGGCACTGAGAGAAGTCCATAAACCTCTGCCGCGCCCTCTCCTGCGGCCAATTCTCTGGGAAAAAAATTGTAGTATAGACTCGGGACCCTCTTATCCGGTGGGTGGCGCCCCTCCTACGAAGTGGCGCCCTCCTACGGAGTGCCTCTCCCAGATCACTGTGGCAGGATACAAATAGGTGGTATTTGAACCAGTCTCCTCTCGCTGAGAGCGGGAGAATCAACCACAATTCTAAAAGTTTTCTGAACCTACAAGTCTAACTCCTTAGAAAGCTAAACCAATCTACAGTTCAAGAGAGTTTCTACACACTTAAAGGACAGACCCTCGGAACTGGACCATGGCGTGGGATCAAGGGGAGGAACATCACAAGACAGCAGGATCCATGTAAATCCGTAGCTTTGGGACCTACCTGACTTCCAATGTCTTGCGTGGCAGGGATCAAATGGCGGAATGATCCAAGGTTCAGCAACTCTTAATCTCCTTGTGACTGAAAGAGCTCGGTGTCAATTGATCATATCCTAGAATGTGATCATAGGATATACGTGACCAACAGTGATTCAGTTGCAGTAGTGCTTGCATGACTGCAAAGTCTTTGCCTGCCTGTGATATCAGGAGCCACGTGATAGTAGAAACTATGTGGCTG
>PVJN01023715.1:0-31975 GCA_004026805.1 Lasiurus borealis
AAATCTTACTATAGTTTAAGTGTGTCTCCCCAAAATCAAACAAGTTCCTACCAATCCCCCTAAATCCATGGTCGGCAAACTGCAGCTCATGAGCCACATGTGGTTCTTTGGCCCCTTGAGTGTGGCTCTTCCACGAAATACCACGGCCTGGGCGAGTCTATTTTGAAGAAGTGGCATTAGAAGAAGTTTAAAAAAAAAATTGGCTCTCAAAAGCAATTTCAATCGTTGTACTGTTGGTATTTGGCTCTGTGGACTAATGAGTTTGCTAAGCACTGCCCTAAATGAATTAACATTTGCTTCCAGAGGCTTCCTGCTGCCCCACTAAGCCCCTCCCATCCACTTCACCCTCACAATAACCCCAGAGTCCTCACCGGCACACTGTAGAGAAGCAAAGCCTGTGCACACAAAAATCTCATCTACTCTGCCTGCCTGCCCTTCATGGCCGCTAGGTACTCGGGAGGTTTTTACCACCTCAAGATCCTCAAAAGCAAAGACAATGCAACGAGTGAGGCAACAGAGGCTTTTAAATGTAGCTGTGGCTAGGCTTGGCAATGTTTCAGAAAGTTATATTTTAATGAGACGAGGAAAATGCTGAACCTTCAGAAAGTTTATCAAAGGAAAAGGCATCTGAAGGACACAAATGCCCCAGGCACAGGTGGAGACTTAGAGGGACAACTACACGTCAGCGCCACTCAAGGTCACGAACTTGCAAACTACACAGACATCCGCATGAGGGGAGACAGTCCTCTGCAACCATGCAAAGCACACTGACGCAGGCTTCTCGAGAAGGCTCAGAGAAAACTGATCAGTCACAAGGTCAAGTGAGAGATGCTGTATATGCAAAGCAAGTGACCTAAATGCAGCTGCTGACCAATGACCCAGTGACCTTGGAGCTGCCACAGTGCGTCTTCTGGGGTTGTTCTTCAGGGAACGACTTGCAGATGAGCCATGAGCAAGATCTTTTCTGTGCCTGCCCCCTCACCCACCTCCAGATTCACTACATCCTCCTCTGCCCTGCTCTTTGCCCAGGAGGCTGCAAGACCTTGGCTTGCTTGCCTTCCAGCTTCTCACTGAACCCAGCCAGTAGAGGTCCTGGCAAGAGATGGGAGTAAATAAAAACAGGGGCTGTTTCACTGCCAGGCTATGGTTTGGCAGTATGTATATCCCTCACCTAAGGCAAAGCTTATATCTACTGGGCCCTCGCCCAAGGTGACAGCCACCTTCTCTCCTTGACCTTGCAGGTCTGGTCTGCATGGACTGCAGCGGGGATCCTCCTGGGCTTGGTCACTGCAAGAGCCTGAGGGAAGAGACAGGTCCTGGGATTTATTTCCCTGGCTGTTCCTTCCAGTGTCACCTGGGGCTGGTGAGCTATTCCCCTGGCTATGAAGGTGACAGCCCGTGCCCTTAGCTTTGCAGAACCCCACCTGTTCTTAGGGGGCCCTGACTGAGGCTGCCACCCACCAGATATGATCTTCAGGACAACTATGGCTAATGGTGTGGGTTTTGGTGTCTGACTCTCTGATACACATTTTGATCTTGCCAGTCATTATCCATGTGACCCTAGATTAGTGATCTGCCCTTTTCAAGCTTCCACGCCAAGAGGATTTTAATGGAACCCAGCTCAGAGTGTTGTCATCACAATTGAGTCATGTATGTGACATTTAGCTCAGACCCTGCCATGTAAAAGTGCTCATTAAGTGTCATTATTAGTACCATAGCTATTATTTACAATGATCACTCCCTAGTTCTTCCTCACTGAATGGTCCAATTGCTTGGAATCCCTCACTTGGTGATGAGGCTCTGCACTGCTAGACACTATGTGTTAGAAGAGAAACACCTGGGAGCAAATGGAAAATCTCTACTTTCTGTTCAGTTTTGGTTATAAATAGGAAACTGCTCTTAAAGGACTATGTAAAAAAAAAGAAAAAAGAAAAAGAAATATCTCAGGTAGACATAACACATTCAACATCTATGCTTACCCCTCACCCTAACCAGGAATCCACCCAGAAGGACCAGCACGTGCACCTGGACAGGCAGGGCTGGATGGATTGCCACAATGGGAGCCTTCAGATGCCAGAGCCTTTAAACTGAGGCCTTGAAGGACAGGCAGTCTCGGGCACTGGAAGGGAGGCAGAAGGCACTGGTGGGGTGCAGGGCAGGCTGCCCCGAAGTATGCCTTAGCGATTATTTTTAATAAATGTTACTTGAGAAAAGGCTGGAGAAAACACTCTGACCCTCTTTGGTTCCCCATGAAAGCAGGAACTAAGTCTCCCAGGTGAAGGTATCCTCCCTGCGCCAGATGGGGAATTCCAGGCTGACAAAGCTGTATACTAGTAAACAAACATTTCTTCACTAATTTGCTATCCCAAGCAAAAACCCCTGTGTTTTGTCAAATAGTTTGTCTAAACGGTATAAAAGCTGCCTGCTTTGGTCACTTTTTTGAGCTTTATATACTTGGGGTTCCCATACAAAATTAAATTTGGTGTGTTTTTTTTTTTCCTGATGACCTTTCTTATGTCAGTTTAGTTATTAGACCATCAAAAGGAACCTAGAGGGGTTAAAGGAAAATTTTCCTCCCCTACAGCATCCAGGGCCTGTATTACCTGCTTCCCCACTTTCCTGAGGCAAGTCACACTGGTCCAATGAGCTTGTGCAGCTCCTGAGCAGACTGCCTCACCCTAGCACCTGATCCTGAGGCCAGGGCTGTCCCCAAAACAAAAGTCACTAAGGCTGGAGACCCGAGCAAGGGAGCCCTTTTCAGGGCCATCCATGCCCAGGATAAGCCCTTCACCCTAAATCCATCATCCTTCCCACAGGTAGCAGGGCATTCTCCCTCCAGAATTGATGTTTCTGTGGCATATTTGGAGAGCAGAAGCATTTATCACAGTGATATATCCTGACTTCCAGAAATTGAGACATCTAGAAACAGCCATCGGAGTAATATCACTTATGTCCCCTGTCACTTTCTGAAATGATCCAGCGAGAGAAAGAGATAAAGTTGCTGTAACTTTCTGCTGAGTAGGTAAAGCAGAGTACACCTGGCATGTCTCCCTGCTCCCTAGCGAATGAGTGGAGTTTCTGAAGAACTCTTTCCTCTGTAAGTGGCTTGTACCTCTCTGAATATCTCCTGATATCAGCAAAACATTCCACTATCCTCAGATGTTCCACTTATTTACTAAATCAATGCATCCCCTTCCCTTCTCTTGTGATCCAAAGGAGAATTAAAGTATTTTACAAAACTGTAGTAGAAAGGAAAATGTACCTTCCATCTGCAGTGTTCTTCATGGCTTCTATATTTTTTATTTAAATTTTTAATGATCTAGTCCAGTGGTTAGCAAACTCATTAACAGAGCCAAATATCAATAGTACAACGATTGAAATTTCTTTTGAGAGCCAAATGTTTTAAACTTAAACTTCTTCTAACACCCCTCTTCAAAATAGACTCGCCCAGGCCATGGTATTTGGTGGAAGAGCCACGCTCAAGGGGTCAAAGAGCCACATGTGGCTCTCGAGCCGCAGTTTGCCAACCACTGGTCTAGTTTTTTCCATTTTATAGTTTTTCTAAGCCCAAAAGGAGATACTTATCAGTTACCATCAAAACAAGATTCAGTTTGGAGATAACCAAACAAAACACTTCAAATTTAAACAAGGTGGATTCAAGGACACTATTTCTCTCTGTGAGCTCTTACTGCACTAAAAGCCTGAATATTCTGAATGGGGGGAAAGCAGGACAACACTCCAATTACTTTAAGATTGTAGAGAATCACCTTTTTGATAGTCTCAGGGGTAGCCCATGCAAGGCAAATTTGCAGAAGTAACATGTGTCTTCCAAATTCCCTTCCATTTCCTGCCAGGAACAAATGTATCTGTCATAATCTATGCTTGTGATCCCTAGATAAGTATTAAAATAAAATTTAAATTTCTCAATACTCATTATTGCTGGATATCAGTGTGTTGTTGCTCTTTCCAAGCAACATATTTTCACTGCAACCCAAAGTCAGAGAACCCCAGTGCCGACCCAAATCAGGAATACTGACACAGGAAAAGATTTGGAAACCCACCGAGTTCTGGTCTTCAGATTATCCCACATTAGAAAGTCACCCTCTTCACACACCCGAGCCAGTCTTGGTTTCTGGAAAGAAACTATACTATTATGGCATAATCATTTTTTGAGGAAGCATCATTTAACATGCAGAATATTTGATTCCACACAGTAATGAAAATACAGAGTGGAATTTCATTGAAAAAAATGTTGTTGAAAATTATAATAATCACAACTCCAAATCCTCCATACATAACTTGGGTTGCAAGGTAAGGTGACTGAAATGAATTGTTCTTTCTCAAAATAAACATATCTTAAAAAGTTTAAGTTAGAGATGTCTTAAAAGTCATCAGTCTTCAAAAGAGAACAGGACAAATTCAACAAGTTTTCGGTTTTCTGTTTTTTTGTCTTAATCTCAATGAAATAAGTCTATGCATGCATTGGAAAGTACAAATGTTCAAATCTAAGCTAACTCTCCTACCATGTCCTGAGTCTCCTCTTCCTTTATGTGTTGTCCTTTCCTTCATTTCTAGTACTGATCTTTCCAACAAGTTGTTTTTAAAATGCTAGCACAACAAAAGACTCCTGTCTTTTCTCCAAGTGTCACCACCAAAGATTTTGAAGGTGGGTGCAGTTTACTAGTAAAAGAGAAAAACACATACACTATGGGAACATTTCTAGGCATTTCTTTCTACTCTTGGGACAGCCTGGCTTTCTAGTAACGCACCTAAAACCAGAGGAAGCACGAATCCTCCCATTGCTGATGCCATGATTTGTTTTCAAATACCGATTCATATCACACACCTCCATCATCTCTCCTCACAGCCCGATCAATGCTCACTAAATTAAGTTAGAAGTGACAGAAAACATTCCAGTGGAAAACCTTGTCCTCTCAAGACAGCCATAAAAAGGATTATACACCATGACCAAGTGGGATTTGTTTTAGGAATACAAGGTTGGTTCAACATTTGAAAAAAAATCAGTGTAATAAACCATACTAATAGAAGAACAGAAGAACACATCTATAAAATCTAATACTTTTCCAAATAAAAACAGAAAACAAAAATGAAAGGAAATGTCTTCAAATTGATTAAAAGCATCTATGAAAAACCCATAGCTAACATTATCCTTAGTATTTAGTCTAAAATATTCCCTCTAAAAATAGGGAAAAAATAAAGATGTCCCCTCTCACTACTGCCATTCAACATTTGAAGATTTTAGGGAGAGAAACTGGACAAGAACATGAAAAGCATACAGATTGGAAAAGAAGAAGTAGAAATATTTCTCTTATCAGAGGACATAATTTTGTATATAAAAAATCCTAAGGATTCTAGAAATAAACTATTAGGGCTAATACGTTCAGAAAGTTTGCTGGATACAAAAATCAATTACCATATTTTTCGGCATGTAAGGCAACTGGCCATATAAGATAACCCCCAACTTTTCCAGTTAAAATATAGAGTTTGGGATATACCTGCCCTATAAGATGACACACGGCGTATAAAACGACCCCCAACTTTTGAGAAGATTTTCCTCGTTAAAAAGTTATCTTATATGCCAGAAAATACAGTATATTTCTATACACTAGCAATGAGCAATCCAAAAATGAAATTGAGAATAATTCCATTTACAAAGGCATCAAAAAGAATAAAATACAGCCCTAGCTGGCTTGGCTCAGTGGATAGAAGGGTCTTGGATTTAATTCCAATCAAAAGCACAGCCTGGATGTGGGCTCAATCCCCAGGAAGGGGTGTGCAGGAGGCAGCCAATCAATGATTCTCCCTCATCATTGATGTTTCTATCTCTCCCTCTCCCTTCTCTGAAATCAATGAAATGTTTTTTTAAAAGAATTAAATACACTAAGAATAACTAACAAAATAAGGGCAAAAAATAACGTACATTGAAAACTATGAAACATTTAGGTCCTTTTATTTCTTTCAACAAATGGAAAGATATCACACATTCAATCAGAAGAGTTCATTTTGTTAATATGGCGATACTCCCAAAACTGACCTACGGATGCAACATAATCCCTTTCAAAATTCCAGGTGGCTTCTTTACAGAAATTGATAAGTTGATATTAAAATATGTATCGAGCCCTAGTCAGTTTGACTCAGTGGATAGAGCACTGGTCTGTGGACTAAAAGGGTCCTGAGCTCGATTCCAGTCAAGGGCACGTACCTCGGTTGCAGGCTTGATCCCTGACCCTGATAAGGGCACGTGCAGAAGGCAACCAATTGATGTGTCTCTCTCACATCGATGTTTCTCCTTCTCCCTTCCTCGATCTCTAAAAATCAATGGGAAAATATCTTCAGGTGAAAATTAACAATATATATATGTATATATACACATATACACACACATTTATGTATGCATATGTATGTATACATATATACATTTATATATGTATGTGTGTATATGTATGTATGTATGTATATATACATACCTTGTATTTTTCATATAAGATGACTGGGAGTATAAGATAACCCCAAACTTTTCCAGTTAAAATATAGAATTTGAGATATAGCCGCCCTATTAAGAAGTCATAATAAGTTGTAATATATTCATACAAGAAACGCTACACACACACAAAAAAAAAGATGACCCCCGACTTTTGATAAGATTTTCCTGGGTTAAAAATTAGTCTTATATGCCAGAAAATATGGTGTGTGTGTGTGTGTGTGTGTGTGTGTGTATAGAGAGAGAGATCTATATATAGATATAGATATATATTGAGATTCAAGGGACTCGGAATAACCAAAATAATCTTGAAGAAAAAAATTGAAAGATTCATACTTCCCAACTTACTACAAAAGTTGCAATAATCAAGACCACTTGGTACTAGAATAAGTACATATAGATATGTAAAATAGATATATAGATATATAAAACTCAGAGTCCAGAAATAAACTCTCACATTTATGATCAACTTATTTTCAATAAAATACAGGGTCCAAGACAATACAATAGAGAAAGAGTCATTTTCAACAAAACAGTGCTGGGACAACAGGATAGAAAAAAGAAAAAATGAAGTTGAAACTCTACCTCACACCATATACAAATATTAACTCAACATGGATCAAAGCCCTAAAAGTAGGAGGCAAAGCTACTCATCTCTAAGAGGGAAACTAGGCATAAATATTCATGACTATGAATTAGACAGTAATTTCTTGGCTATGACAGCAAAAGCACAATCAATCAAACTAAAAAATAAACTTGATTTCATAAAAATTAAAATTTTGTTGTTTCAATGGACACTATCAAGAAACTGAAAAGACAATCCACAGGATGATAAGAAGTATTTGCAAATCCTATATATCGGATAAGCAACTTGTATCTATATCAAGAACTTACGACTCAAGCAATAAAAAACAACCCAATTTTAAAAATGGGTAAAAGATTTGAATAGAATTTTATTCAAAGAATATATGAAAATGGTCAGTGAGACATAAAAAGATGCTTATTAGGCATTATAGAAATGCTCATCAACTACAAGAGATATCATTTACATCTACTAGATTGGCAATGATCCAAAAGATGAGGAGTAACAAGTGTCAGCAAGGATGTGGAGAAATTGGAACCCCCATAGATTGCTAGTGGGAATGTAAAACTGTGCAGCTACTTTGGACAACAGTTTGGCAATTCTTCAAAAAATTAAACAGAGTCACCATATGGTTCAGTAATTCCACTTGTAAAAGAATACAAAACATATGTCCACACAAACACTTCTACACAAATATTCAGTGGCACTATTTGTAAGCAAAAAAAAAAAAATAATAGAAACAGAAATATCCATCAACTCATAAATGAATAAGTAAATGTGATACACCCACACAATGAACTATTATTCAGCCTTAAAGGAATAAAGTACTGATACATGCTACAACATGAATGAACCTTGAGAGCATTTCACTAAAAGATGCAGACAAAATATTACATATATGGTTCCATTTGTATAAAATGTTTAAAATAGGCAAATTCATAGAGACAGTGTGTGTAAGTGGTTGCTAGTGATTGTAATAGGAGGAAATGGGGAGCAACTGCTAATGGATATGGTGTTTCTTTTGGGAGTGATGAACATGGTTTGGGATTAGAGTTGATGTACCATTTTTAAAATTTACTTAAAACCATCAAATTGTACACTTTGAAAGTGAATTTTATGGTATATGAATTGTATTTCAATAATTTTTAAAGAAATTGATTGATATGCAAATTTGAATATGCACATTTTGGTAAAAAGAAAATCAAGCAATTCCATTAAAAACTTGACCATGGGACAGAAATAAATACACTAAATGATAAGTTGATAAAAAGATCAAGCTATGATGATCCTTAAAACTGATTCTAAAATCCTTCTGAGAGAATTCTCCAACAAGTTACATCACACTGCCAGTGGCTATCACTGAATGGTCAGGACAATGTGCTTGCTGCATGAACCCAGGCCATGTCTTTTCCAAAATCCAAAACCTGGGAATAACCTATAGCTGGATCTAAAGTTTCTAACTCCATTAGCTGTAGATGAAGGCCTTCAGTAAAGCAAAAATCACATCAGAATTGTTTAGTGAAATCTTCCGCATAAAAATGAATGCTTTCAATTTTACTTCTCAAGTGAGTTATATGCCTCAGTCTACTTCAGAGCTGGTTTTCAAGGCTACAGACTCTAATTTACTAACTAAGCAACTTGAAATTAAATGCTCTTGGCTGCCTCCCAGCAACATGTAGTTTCCTACAAAGTGAACTTGAAGAGGAAATACAAACAAGCTAGATAAAACCTACGGAGAGTCATCTGTCAGCCAACACAAGGCAGTAGGCAGCCTGGCTTTGTGAGCAGATCACTTTATGCCATTTCTCTTTTGGGTTTCGTCATCCAGAGATTTCTCTCTCCTGCCCACTTTCAAACGAAGAGAACAGTATGACATGTACCTTGAATATGAGGACATGTCTCTCTCTCTCTCTTTCTGACCCAAACAAGACTGTCTGGCTATCTGTGCAGACTCCATAGTCACAGAATGACCTCGACTTCTGGATCAATAAAAAGACAGAAAGACATCTAGTCAGGGTACCTCTAAAGGCACACTTTTCTCTGTAATATTTTAAATTTCAGTGCACTTCACAGAGGACACCTCTCTTTTTAAGCTTCTTTGAATCTATTTTCAGCTGCCAAGAAAATTCTTGAGTAGAGGGGTCTATTTTGCTCTTGGATAAATACCAAACATTTGAGTATGCTGTTCCATCTTATGCGTAAAGCATAAAATACAAAACAAGATTAAAATAGTTAAATAACCTTTAGCAAGCACTCATTTCAGAGTCATATAACCACGATGCCTACCAAATGAGTCAGTCCTCCACGAAAAGGGTTTGCTTTGTGTTGATGGAGCCCATGACTCAAAACAGTACAAGCTTACCGCTCTTGCAGAGCTCATAATTAAGTGCTATAGCACAAAGAAATGATCAACTCTTTGAAGGAAAAACAAATCTCTCATTATGTGAAAAAATTGCACAACTTGATCATTGCCATTAACCAAGTAGTCCCATAAAGACAAAGCCTTCTAAATAATTTCCAAAGATTCTTTTAGGATTCTAAATATATTTATTTGTTCAATGCTCAACGAACCAAAATACGGGCTTCCCAGTCTATGCCAGAAATGAGTCACAATTAATGAGACCTATTTTTAACGAAAGGATAGGTCATCTATTATCTTTGTTCATTTCTAATGACAAAGTTGAATGCTTAGTGCTGCTTTTATATGATGCTGCTACCCCATGGCAGCATGGCACAGTGGGAAGAGCAGAGTGAAACTGGACAGTCAGGCAGACCTGAGCTCAAAGCCCTCCTCTGCCAAGAACTGGCTGTGCGTGAACTTGAAAAAGCTACTCTATCTCTTCAAACCTCAGATTTGGGCTCTAAAATAGAGATATCTATCCACTAAGTTTCCATGCAGATACAAGAAAGTAAGTACACAGCATGTGGCAGTGGAGAGCAAGCCACCAATCCCTATTCGACCACCTGTTGTAGAGACCTAACCAACATTTTTTTCTTCATTTACAGAAGAAATGACACGTTATTAAGCACCCTACCATAGCAACATTTGTTTTTCTTTATTGTTATTCAATGGTTGCAGGGAGTCAAGCACCACAGTTACGAGTTTCACTAAACCTAGGAGACTAGAGTTTGAACCATAACTCACTGCACACTGGCGAGTAGATCTGGACTGAGTTTCTTAACCTCTCTAACTCAGTTTCCCCATCTTTAAAATAGAGATGAAACACTCACAACAACTACTTAAAGAGCGTGAGACCCATTTAGTGACTGTTATTTTACATACTGAGATTCCTGCGGATTTTTCTTCTGCTAAATTCCTTTAGGTATAAATGTGCTGAGTCTCCAACATGTTACACAAAAGCAACATCACGACAGAAACACCTGCAAACCACCTGCTTTCTGCCTCCTGCACCCAACCTCCCCAGCCAAATAAGCCAGGCCTGCCCGCTTTATGAATTATAACTGTGACAAGAATAAGCTTGAAGAACTCATGGTAAATGGCATGCCTTCTCTTAGTCATACCAGGAATCTGGACAGGGTGTCCAGCTTTGGCAAAGTGCACCTGCCACATCTGAGCAAGGGGTTCTCCATGCAGGGCGAGGCCTGAGGTCAGCCCTCTCAGCAAGGCCATCGGATTCCAGGTCTATCCCTAGTGAAAGGCCCACTATGACAGAAGTGCTGAAATAAGCACCACTTAGAAAAGTCCCTTTGCATCAAAGCAGCATTTTGCATGGATTAGCAACCAACTAAAAACATTTTGATGAGCTATGTAAATGAGCTCATAAGAAATCTGGACAGGACAGAATCTGACAGAATCAACATTCCTGCAGTGGAGAAGGTCTGTGTGTGATGTTCCTGAAAGACAACTTACACCCTTTGGGTTACTCTGTATCTTTCTCTCCTTCAGGCATGTAAACAAATGAGGATGATGGGGACACAATTTGCACAAATATGAGGCCAAAATACTGAAGCAGCCACTTACAGAGAAAGAGGGACTCATTAGGGAGTCCTAGGTCCTAATTCACTCCATCCTGAGGTTAAGTGGGATGCTCATTGTATCTCCTCTGCCCTAAGTCACCGCACTGCACAGAACTTCTTTTGAAGTAAAGTGTTAATGTGGCGAGAGAGTCAGAAAATGTAAAACGACTTTCTCATAAAAGGTCAAGAAGTGTGATGTCTCCCACCTACTCTATCCTCCCTCAGTTACTCTTCTTTCCTCCAGAGTAAATCTTCTCACCACCTCTCATGATCATCTGAACCTGCCTTCTGACATAAGAAAGAGGCCAGGTCCATAAATGATTACAGAAGTCAGATGCAGATCACACCTTCTGATCTCCCCGGTCTCCCAGCTTCCCCAAGTCTCTCCACACTCCATTCCATCAGGGCAATGACTGCATCACTGCTCTGCTCAAGCACAGAAAATGTCCAACAGCCCTGATACCAGTCAGATTAACTCAGTACTACTTGGGGCCAGACACCGGCCAAAGATGTTTTCTTCATTATGTCCAATGCTTGCAACGCTCTGGAAGGAAGTTACTATTCTGTTATTGTTATTGTCTCCAGTACTATTCAAACTCTGTATCTGATGAGATCTGTATCTTCAGCGTCATTCCTTGAACCCCAACCAAACTGAACTATTCACTGTTTTCTATTCATGCCTTTTAGTTCTTCCCCTTTGGTTCTTCCTTGTGGCTCTTCCTCCCTCTAACAGAAATGCTCCATTTACCATGCATCTCCTTTTTAAAAGTTCCTCCTCCACAAGGCATGTCTTCTCATGCCTCTTAGTTTTCTCCTTTTATCACAGACTAGTGGCCCAGAGCACAGATTCATGCACAATGAAAGGAAATTAACTAGAAGAAATATTTCATTATCGCCATACACCCTTTCTCTATAACAGAAGTGTCAACCAAATTCATGATCAACAATGACAGATTGAAACACACACGTGCAATTGGCAACAGCGAGTTTTAAATGTATTGTGCCAATTTAGCCTTTTACGTATATAGAATAAACTTACTGAATTAGACCTGCTTTCTAATGTAGCTAAACTTTTTCCACCCTGTGAAGCACCCCAACATCTCTTTCAGGTAATTGTCAGCAACACAGCAGTAAATATCAACACAAAGCAGATTATCATTGTAGATCATGCAGGGAGAACAAAGGGTAAAATATCTAACTGCGGCAGTGTTCGACTATATTCTGTGCAGTGAGAAAACCTGAAGTCATTTTCAAGGTCCACCATTTCTTAGTTCTTTTCAGTCAGGTCAAGTTTCTAAGCTTCCTGAATCTCCATTTTCTGTGTAATGAAAAGAAAATAGGATTCCACTGAGCCTCCTATCTACCTACTCCAAGACTTCTGTGAGGATCAGATGAGGCATGGAAAATGCTTCACAGACAGCTAGTTAAAGTGAAATGTTTGCACCTGGCTATAAAACAAGTCATGTTCCTGGGCTAAAGAAACTCTCGCGAGGGAGAGGAAGTGGGCATTGCCACATGACATCATTACCTGGACATTTAGCATATTAGCCTTTGTTATATATAGGCTAGAGGCCCAGCACATGAATCGTGCACGCGGGTCCCCTAGGCCTAGCCTGCCATCAAGACCATGTCTGCTGCCCCGAGACACCTCATATGCTCCACATAAGCTGCCGGCGCCCCTCAATGCCTCGCACACTCCACGGATGCTGCTGGCGCCCTGGGGATGGGGAGAGCCCAAGAGGTGCTCCAGCACCTCCTGGTGGCCGGTTGTTTGGTCATTCTGCTGTTACAGCGTGACAACCACAGGCCTTTTATGATCTAGGTAGTTTTTGTACCACCTTCCATTTGGTTTTATCATCTTTCTGTTCTCTGCTGACTGTCCAATTTTCCATGCTTGGCATTCAATGCGCAACACATATTTGCCCAAAGGGTATCTTATCGATAAATACTAACTTTGAGGGAAAAAAAACAAAACAAAAATCTATCTCTTTTTGTATCTTATGAATTCTGCTTCTCTTACTGATTAGTTTTGTCTTTTCCCTAATATACCTTTGTCATTCATGTGTAAAAACCAGTATCAAAATAAGCCTCCTCTACCATATTGTTTTCCAAAATACATCTAATGATGGTTTTTTAATCAAAACTCTAGTTGGTTCAAGAAAATGGAACTAGACAAGAAATTAAAGGAGGAATCTATGCATAGAACTTCCTTTGCCTACTCTATTAACCATTCCAAGTAATGAGATTATCCACATTTTCATTTATATGAGCTTGCAGATTGGGGGTAATAAATTAGTATTTAGCTTCATACTTTCCCCCTATCACATAGCACATTCTGGAACATGGCAATTTATATAATTCACTGAAGATATTTTTAGCTTATTCATGGGTCTCTATGGAATTTTAACGGAAATTAATGATCCCAAAACCTTTTGATTTGTTTCAGGTTTTAGTAAACTATTTTTTCCACAACCTTAAATCAATTCATTTATACTTGGGCTTTTAGGCATATGGGAACAAGTACTAAGCTATTTTTATCAGCAGAGATGATAAAAACTATTCAACCTTTTATAATGTGGTAATTATCCTCCAAATAATTAAAACATTGTGTCTTTCTTAAGTCAGCAAACAAGCAGGACAAGAAAAGAAATGTGTAAACACTCCAGTGAAGGGAGATGAATACATAATCAAGGGGTTAGAAAGATCAGATCAGTTCTGAGTATCTTTAATAAGAAAGGTCTAAGCTGGCCCTGGAGAACATGCGTATTTGAAAGGGAAATGAAACCCAGGCAGGAAAAAAAGGTAAATGATAAATAATGAATGACTGACATGAACAGGCAAATCTGAGAAAAATAAATAAATGAGAAGTTACAAGAGGAACCAAGATATAAGTAACCATGAAATATGCGAGAAAATAAAAACCCATAGAGGTTTAATTTTTTATCAATATCAGAAAAATACCTGTAACCAAGACATTTTTAAGTGATAAGACCAGTAGCTGGAAATAAACGGCTAAGCAAGCTTGAGTGGGGCCAGGTTCAATTCCACAGTTACTTACAGAGGTCCTATTAGGGCAAGAGGCTATGCTGAGACAACAGAGACAAAAGAAAGACCCTCCCCCTAGAAGGTCAGTGACATAATGAGAAAGACAAAGCTAACATTATATCTAAAACCAAGATAGATGGCAGTATAGAGGACTTTAAGGACAGGTAATGAGAAAAAGGAAAAAGTTCCCCAGTCAGTGAAAGAATTGACTCATAATTTACATGCATGTTGTTCTCATTCATGGAGGAAAAAGAGAGTTCAGTAATCACGCAAATAATAATAATAATAATAATAATAATAATAAACCAGATTCAAAAACCCTTGATGAATAAGGAAAAACTAGACTTTCTCAATTCAACAGGGTTAGATTAGGAAGAAAGAATTTAGAAAAAAAGAGGTCCAGAAAAAGGACTACCTGTCCTGTACGTATAGTGTTACCTGTAGGGACAGATACCCCCGTTTCAAATGCTGATGAATAGCATCATGAAATGAAAGACATTCTAGCTAGCCTTAGTGGAGAAACCATTTTTTCAGATACAATGCCACTGAACCTTTAGTGTAAATTTTACCCCTGGAAATTCTTAGCTCAGAAGTTTAAAAATAATATTTAAAAAACAACTCAGCCCTTACTGCATTTTTCCAATGTGATTATACACCAGCCATTTTTTCCCATATTTTTTAACCTAAAATGTAGGCAGGATCTTTTTTCCCCTACATTTTAGGGGAAAAAATACACAGACTACAAACCAAGACTCAACAAAATGGGGTCAATTCAAGCAAGTATCTACCAGTAAAAGAAAGGGGTGAGAAACACATTACAAGGGCCTCCCGTCAAGGAGGTTCCAAGAGCTGCAACCTAGGCCTTGGTAACAGAGGCCATTCCCAGATTCACAAATACGGCCTACGAGAACCCTGAAAACATCCCTGACAGCAGAGGCAGCCAACCAGGGCCCTTGGGCTAAACTAGCCCACAAGCTTAGAATGAGCCTTATGTTTTTTAAATGGTTTTTAAAAAGTTTCTTAAACATATCTTCAGATGGGAAAATTATATAAAATTCAAATTTAGCGCCTGTAAAGTTTTATTGGAACACAGTCACATCCGTTTTGTACCACTGTCCATGGTTTCTTGGGCACTGTGACAGCAGAGCCAAGTAGTTTATGACAGACCTTTTGGCCCAGAAACCCAGCCTAAATATTTACTATCAAGTTTTTACAGAAAAGTTGGCCAACTCCTGCTTTTAGAGTGCCAGGATTCCTCAACACACATGTTCAGCATGAATTCCCTCTGCTGTTTTTCAAGAAAGCTGTTACAAGACAGACTCTGTCGTGGGAAGGACAAGGTTCCAGTCTAGGCCCGTCAATCACCAGCTCTGTCATCGGCCAAGTGATTTAACTTGTTGGAGCCTCAGTTTCCCCACCTGTCCGGAAGTGCTACAATCCACACCAACCAATCAGCAGCCAAGGTGTACTAGGAAATGGACAGGCTGGTGAGTTCTCAGCCTTTCCTTCCAGGTCACAAGCAAGTTGTTGTTCTTTCACACGCATTTTCCTGAGATGTCACAATCACACAGAAGGCATTCCCCATACAATGGCAGGAAAGACAAATCCTGAACCATGAATCACAGTATTGCTGACATCAGTCATTCTTAACGCCTTTTCTAATCACAGACCCCTTTGCATATAATCATGTATTCATTCATTCAATTCAACAAATAACAGCTCCCTTGATGTGCTGGGCACATTATAGGCCCGATGGGAACAGAGCACTAAACAACTGACTTTCTGTGGGGGAAACAGACAGCAAACACAAACATGGATCTTTATAACATTCACACATTCATAAACATCTCAAATTATATATACATATGCTTCCTGCATACCTCACAATGGTGATGGAGCCCACAACCCGAGCATGTGCCCTGACCACAAACCTTGGTTCATAGGTCCATGCTCAACCACTCAGCCACACCAGCCAGACTTCATTGATGCTTTTAAAATCTCGTGGCCAACACCAAAGTTAAAACAACTGGAAATAATGTTCATTTTGCAGTTTGGTAACAGCATTTCTAATAGCAGGAAAGGAAGTATAAACTCCTGGGAACACATAAAAAGGAATGAGTCATTACTTCTTTTACAATGTTTTCAATGACTAATGTTGAGAGTCAAGAGCACAGGAAAATAACAACAGCTATACTTTTACTGCCTGTGTCCAGGAATTACGTCATCTGCCCTAGGTATTTATCCTTAAAGGAAACCTATGTTTCTAAACCATCAGTCATGAGATACTTATGCCGCAAGCAAGCAGAGAAGGGTTCAGATCAATTAGTCTAGGTAATTTAAACAATTTGGAAAATTTCATCCAGCCTCAATCAAATGTTTGAAACACAGAAAATCAGACTAGCAAGTAAGATGTTGAATATGCTGGATCAATGCTGCCAAATACCTTGTTAAATTTCATTAAATGATTCTGATAATGATACTGTACCGTAATTTTGTTAAAAAAAAAAAAATGGCCTAGCAATACTTACTCCAGCATAATTTTACTGACATTAATATCTGCATCAACTTCCCCAAAATTCTCTAACAAAGAAACAAATTATCCTAGTGTAATCTCAAAGTCAAAATTCAGATACATCTTGCTGCTACAGGATAGTTAGTTCAAGGAGAAGCTCATATTGATTCCCAAGTGAAAACCCATTTGTCAGGACTGATTCATTTTTGCAGCAGATAGAACAAAAGACAGTGTAGGTAGGCCCTTTAACCCTAATTTGTAACATTGTTTTAAAAAATTGACCCTTTTCATATTTCATCTGGAAAACCTTTAGACTTATAGATTTGGCTGTAACTATGCTTCCCACGGTGCTTCTATGTTAAAAAAACAAATAAGTGAAACAAGTTGGTCTAAGATATCAGCAAACGTGCTGATTGTTTTTCTCTTTCTGCTACCCTCCTCTCCTTTCCTCTTACTTTTTCTCTCCTCTCTACTTCAGGCTTTCCTCCAACACCCATCTTATAAAACTTTGCAGAACTAAAGTCCAAAATGACTGGTAATCACTGACTGACCCATAGCTTTTGTCACTATTACTAGTTACACTGTTAATACTACCTAAAAAAAAAAAAAAAAAAAAAATGCTTCTTTAAGGTCCTCTCTTTAAAACCAGCAAAAACATCACACATGACCAAAAAACTCAGCCAATCAAAAAGGAGGACATAAAATAGATGTAATATATATACATACATATTCACAAACGTAAGTCTTTGTCTTGTTCAGGTAGAATTATGCTCCTTATAAATAATACTAGAAGAATTAATAAACACACACACATTGTATATGAAAGAACAAGAGGGATATTTTCATACCCTCTTCCCTCCTCCCCTCCAAAAGATACACCAAACTTTTCAAACAGATGGGATAGGTCTCAATTCTGCTGACCACAGTAATCCTTAACTGTGGTAGGAAACCCTGTTCTTGGCTTGGTTTTGCATAAAAACCAAGGTTTTCAGAAGCCTTTGCAATCATCACTGGTATCCAGTTCTCCGTTTCAGTTGTGCATTGAGAAAGCTTTAATGTGAAAGTCATCATTTAAACATATTAGTTCAATGAAAGTACAGTTTCAACGGTAGATAGAAGCTTCTCTTCACTTGATGTTGAGTCAAATAAAGTGGGATTAAAAAATAAAAGGCGGGAGAAGATAATGTGCAAGCATTTATGTTATTGCTTTTGACAGCTAATATCAGGAATAAAAGCAAACATACTGCACACTTGCTGTGTGCCAGACAGTGCGCTGTCTTGCTTAATTCTGAGAACAACCTTATAAGGTGGGTATTACTGTTACCCTCAGTTTACAGATAAGGAAACGGGAGGGGGCAGCACATAGAAAAGTTAAAATTTTTGTTCACATCACAAAATTTTAAGTAGCAGAGCTTGGACTGCCTGGCTTCCCGAAGAAAGTTCTTAGTTACATAGTTATTCCTTGATGCTCCATGGAATAACCTTAGTCCTCAACTCTAGTCTATGCAATGGCTTTGAGAAACATCACCTCAACCTCTCAGGCACTCAGCGATTTCCAGGGTGCTGAAATAGGACAGACCTACTTTATAAGTCAGAGGAGAAGCTCAGAACAGAGGAATAAGCACCGTCTGAAAAGCAATGCTGTCCAGAGTACTGTCTTTCACTGTTCTTGAAATCAAGGTGAGTATACTCCAAAAAGGGCAATCAGAGCATCAGCAAACCTTGTAAGAAGCCCACGGGGGCAGGTAGGCCTCTTAAAGGAGAACCCTGAACTCGGACAGGAGAGAGAGGTTAGGCTATCACATAGTCACCCTGATACACAATTCTTAAAATACAGGTCTTGGTGTGTTAGACAACAGGAATGGCTAATTCCAGGTAAGTTATTGGAGAAAGAGGACATGAGGATATGGGCTGTAGCTTTTTAGATGGAAACAATAAAAAGAAAACAATATATTCCTCCAAACATATGAATGGGGAAACAGGGCAAATCTATAAACCATGAGCCTGAGCTCCAGCCAGAGCATCTATACAGGTCAGAGGGACAAAACCAGTTCCTGATTAAAACATTTCTCAGAAGACGAATACAAGAAAGATATTCTTGATGCCATGGTCTGCTTTCCTCTCCCTCCAGACTATTTTTCCACACAAAAATAAAATCATTTTAATAAAAAAAAGATAAAACCCCGGATTATTTTTAAAACATGAAAACATTATCTCTCTCCTTCTGTTGCCAAGCAACACACTTTTGCTATGACACAATCTTGAGATCTTGATCAACATTCTCAGTTGTATAGAAAGGATACAGAAACAGTGTATCTGGACTACAGAATAAAGTTTTTTAAAATGAGTAAAAAAATAAAAGAAATAGGACTCATGAAATCATTTGATTCTACACTGGAAACAGCATGTCGTGGATTCCTCAATTTCAGAAAATTCAGTGTGCAGAGCTAATAAAGAAAAATTCCAATTTTAGTAGCTACTAAAATTGCTGCAACTATGTAAAACCATAGCAATGCCATCCATACCTCATTAGCCATAACTATGTGTTTTCAATTACTAAATGGTTTTTGTTAGCTTTTGCATCTTTAAGTGCTAGAATTTGCCTGTTGAAATGACCCAGGATGTATCCCTATGAGTTAAGCCACCAACACTTAGGTACAAAACTGCATGCCCAGTCCATCTTAATAGCCTTCTACTTGAACTAGGAAATCAGATCTGAAAACTGTGGTCAGAAATTTTAGAGAGATATTGAAAGAGGTGAATACCATGGTCATTGAATTCTATATGATTGTTTAATCCTGTAAAGCCAATGAAGAGAGTGGGAAGATTCCAGAATGATTTCCACTAATAGGTTGGGAGATGTAAGAGTTCAATAAACAAGAGAAAATTCACAATACCAAAGTAATTAACAAATACCACAGGTAATGAAGTGCACTGAGGTTAAAAAGACCAAAGTGGGGAAATATGATTAAAATACTTCATCAAAAAAGATCGTGGGCTTTTAGTTGAATGGAGGTTTTATGTCTGATAAAGTTGCAATACAGTTGCTTAAAACATTTTTTAAATGAATAAATGCTTGCTAAGTTCTGGGCATCATGCTAAGTACTTTCAATCTTATGTGACAGGCACCCATTCACTCATGCATTCCACTGACACTTAATGAGCATGTACTATGGTCTACAGACACTGTTCTAAGAACTGGGTAGCTGATGATGAGCAAAGCAAAGCAGATACAGTTCCTGTCCTCATGAATCCACAATTCAGAGGAGCTCCCATACTTAACATCTTTATTTTATGGGTAAGGGAATGAAAGCACACTTAAGTAACTTCCGCATAGAGTTAATAAGTGGCAGGCTTGGAATTTTGACTTAAGTCTGTTTAACTTCAAAGCCTAGAGTCTTGGCCACAGTCCATTGCACACAGCCTAACTTAGGAGGTGATAATTCCACTGCATTTTGCAATGATATCATACTTGTCAATACAATATTACACTTGTATTCAGTTCTATATGACTCATTTTTAGAGAGGCACTGAGTTCTTCTAGATACATTCCAGTGTGTCAAACAGAATAATGGGTAATCTGGAAAATATGTCAGGAATAGTCTCCAGATTGTTTAACCATGTGTACAGGAGATAAAAGTCTTTCTGTCATATAAATATGCTTAAGTAGAAAGTGTGAGACTTACTCTCTAAAGCCTTAAAACAAACATACAACCAAAGAGTGAATATAATGGGAGGAGGGCAGCAAGGGAGCTAATTTCCATTCAACATAAAGAACAGTTCAACACAAAATGTATCCTAAATTGACTATAGGTGCCTTTAAAACGAACTAAGGGCCCATGAACTAAGATTCCTCTAGTGGAGAGTGGCCAATAAACCAATGACTGCAATGCGGATGACATGTGTGCCTGGCGATTGGATAAAATCCTTTCTAAAAGTCCATCCACTTTGATATCCTATTATTCCAGAAGAAATTCATATGCTTTATTTTCTGACACACAAACATACAAAATTGTGTAACTGGACATATTTCTGTATATAGGAAGAAAAAAGTGCTACATTTATTTTAAATTATCTTTTAAAATTATGTTAACTGCATAAATGAGAAAACCTCACTCAATTAGATGCCCATCTATTTTTAAAACTCCCTTTATACATTTGCTGAAAAACTCAGAACACCATAAATCTCCAAGAATGGCAGGAGTGGGCTGAAGCACTAGGAATCTAAGATGTGCTGATGAGTATAAATGAATATTCAAAACTCTGATTTCTCTACCAGAAAATCTGAAAGGTTCCAATTCTAACAACATATTTAATCCTATCTCAGGACCAACAGCGCACAACTGTGCATTTCAGTCTATGTGAACTGCACTCCCTGGAGTTGTTCCATGCACAGTGTGCCAGGCCATATGCCCAACCCTGCCTATCCTTCATAAACCAAGAGAACACGACTGCCCCTCTTTCAGTTACGATGGACACACTGAGTTCCATTTCCATGGTGCCCAAGCCTCATAAGCTCATCACCATCTCATGACAGATGATGGTACTTACTTGTAAGACTGGCTAACACAGAATCTAATGAATGATCCTGATCTCACGGGCTCTGCTTTAATGAAATAATCTGTGCAAGCAACTTGTTTGGCGATGATCAAAACAAGCAACGCTGTACCTCAGAAGCTCTCAAGTAAGAAACAATTTATTTTTAAAAGCTCCCACTACTATTCTGACCTTGAAAATAAAGTTTACAAACCAGCTACAAAAGATGAAATTTTTATTTTTTCAGCTATTCCTTGACTTGTGGTTAAGGTCCTATTAATGCAAAACTCCTTGATGTTTCCCTTTGTCATCCATGCTGAGAGCAGAGGGTGCAGCTGCTGGGAAGGAGACAGCTATGGTGATGAAGTACAAAAACAGTCACAGAAGGCAACCAAGTCCAATGAAAGAGATTTAAAAAACTCCTAATTTGCAGGTGATATAATCTCACATGTAGAAAGCTCTAATGAATTCATTAAAATATCAGAATTTATAAATGAACTCAGTAAGATTGCAAAATATAAAATCAATACAACAAATCAATTATATTTCTATAGATTAGCAATGGACAATCCAAAATGAAATTAACAAATCAATTCCATTTACAAAGGCATCAAAAAGAATGAAACACCATAAAGAAATTTAACTGAGCCGAGACCGGTTTGGCTCAGTGGATAGTGTCAGCTTGCGGACTGAAAGGTCCCAGGTTTGATTCCGGTTGGGGGCATGTACCTTGCTTGCGGGCACATCCCCAGTAGGGGGCGTGCAGGAGGCGGCTGATCTATGTCTCTCTCTCATCGATGTTTCTGACTTTCTATCTCTCTCCCTTCCTCTCTGTAAAAAATTTAACTGAAGTATAAGGTTTATACACTGAAAGCTATGAAACATTATTGAAAAAGTATGGTGGTTACCAGAGGAAAAGGACTGTGGGGGTAATTTTATAAACCAATATCACACCAATAAATTTAATTAAAAAAAAAAAACACGAAGAAATTAAACATGATCTAAATAAATTGAAAAAAAATTCATGTTAACAAATCAGAGACTTGATATTGTTAAGTTGGAATATATGCCCCAAATTGATGTGTAGATTCAACATAATCCCTATCATAACCTCAGCTGCCTTTATTGATGTAATTGACGCTTTGTGGAAGGATCACGAAAATTCTCGCATCATATTACACAGTGTTTTTACTAAGTACCATACTTTAAAAAGATATTAGCTTATAAGATCATGCAATAAATAACTTCAAAATGCAATGAGTATTTAATTTTAAAGTGTTCCTTTAACATTTATGTAAAACGTTTTTTGTACTCATTCAATAGAAACTTATCTGGCCATTGTGTAAAGCTAGCAATAAAACTACTGGTCTGCAATGTGTTAATAAGCCAATACTAAAATCCATATGGTAATTCAAGGACCCAGAAGAGCCAAAATGATCTTTAAGAATAAAAAATTTAAAGGATTCACATTTTGCTGATTTCAAAACTTATTACATAGCTACAGTAATCAAGAAACTATGGCGCAAAAGGACAGAGAAGCAAGAGTTAGAAATAAACCCTTAGTTTTATTTGTCAATGGAAGAGAAGCAAGAGTCAGAAATAACCCCTTAGTTTTATGGACAATGGAAAACAGTCTTTTCAACAAATTGTGCTGGGCAATGGGATAACCAGGTGCCAAAGCAATGAATGTGGCCCCCTACCTCACACCATACAAAAACAAATAAAATAGATCAGAGATATAAATGTAAAAGCTAAACCTACAAAATTAGAAAACAACAAATGTAGACCTTCATGACCTTGGGTCAAGCAGTGGTTTCTTATATATGACATTAAAAGCCTAAGCAATAAAAGAAATATAAATGGGATTTCATTGAAATTAAGAACTTTTGTGCTTGATACTTTCACTATCAGGAAAGTAAAGATGTTTGAAAGATTTGAGAAAAATGATACAACTCAATAATGAAGACAACCCAAATTTTAAAATAGGAAAAAGCTTTAAACAGGCCTTTCTCCAAAGAAGATATTCAAATAATCAATAAGCACATAAAGCCCTTGCCAGCTTGGCCCAGTGGATGGAACGTCAGGCCTACGGACTGAAGGGTTCCAGGTTCGATTTCTGCTTGGGAACACGTGCCCGAGTAGCAGGCTAGATCTCCAGGAGGGGGCGCGCAGGAGGCAGCTGATCCATGATTCTCTCTCATCATTGATGTTTCTCTCTCCCCTCTCCCTTTCTATCTGAAATCAATAAAAATATTTTTTAAATAAGCATATAAAACTATTCAACATCATTAGACATCAAGGAAAACAAAATCAAAACAAGATACTACATCATACCCACTAGGATGGTGATTAACTACTAATGGATTAAATATAAATTCTTTTTTCGGTGATGATAATGTTCTAAAACTTTTTGTAGTGATAGTTGTACAACTGTGAATATAGTAGGAACCATTGAATGGTATACCTTACATGGTTGAATTTTGTGTATGTGATTTATATCTAAAAGATATGAAAGGAGAAAAAAAGATTAGGGAGAAATGAAAAGAAAGAATGGATGATGGGAGGTTGGGAGAGTGAGGAAAAAAGGAGGGATGGAAGGAGAGACAACTAGACAGTTGAAATGGATTCTAGGAGGTTATTTAAGGAAATGGAAAACCCATGTTATCTTTGAGGCAGCAACAGCGGTGGTCAGATAAAACAGTGGAAGTGGGCACTGCTAGCTGATTAGATATAGAAGTAAAGTCCTTTAGACTTCTTTAGGCTACTGGCTAAAATATCAGATTGTAATTATATATTAGCATGGTCAGAATTTTTTTTACTCTTTGATATTAGTAGCTGTCCATTAAAATAGTGATTATTGCACCAAAGATAAAAATGATTTCAATCTATATTTTCAGTGAAATGATATGGATCCAAGACTACTAAAGGTCATTTGTTTTTCCAAAACTCTATAGAGCAATTGTTGACAATCTATGGCCCATGGGCTAAATTCAACCTGCTGCCCATATTTGTAAATAAAGTTTTATTAGAAAAGAGCCATGCCCATTCCTTTACATTATGACTATGACTGCTTGTGTGCACATTAAACAGTTATGACAGAAACCTATGGCCTGCAAAGACTAAACTACTTACTATCTAGTCCTCTATGGACTAGATATTGAAAAAGCTTATTGATTACTGCTCTGGAGCAATATGTCTAGTTTGTTTAAACAAATAATTACACATTCAATTAACACTATCATCTGCAAAGCATTCACATCCTTAGATTGCCTATATTTATCTCAGCGATGCCACCATGGGTCAAAGCTTTTTTGAAAGTCCCCTCTGGGCCTGCCTTTAAGATCTTAAATGCAAGCTTTGTAATATCTTAACACTGAGAAGCCTTGGCACTTATCTATATATATAAAAGCCCAAGTGACCAAATGACCAGTCAACCAGTCATTATGACACACAATGACCACCAGGGGGCAGATGCTCAATGCAGGAGCTGACCCTGGTGGTCAGTGTGCTCCCTCAGCAGAAGTGCAGCTCAGTTGACTGACCCATCCCAGTGGCCCACCAACCCAACGTCAGCCACTCATTCCCTCAGTAGTCCTGCAGGTCCAATCTCCAGAGAACAGGCCAGGCACTGACAGACTGGTGCTGCCAGCATGTTCCCATAAGTGCTGCTACCCACAGTGCCACCATGGGTCTCCTGGAAGTCAGCCTTGGGCATCACAGCCACTTCCCCTCCCTAGATGCTCAGCAAGTTAGAAACTATATAAAAGTGGCCGCCAGGTGGCTCCTAACAACCTGAGCAAATGTCAGCTGGATGGATCTGAGTCCTGGGCCGGCAAGAGCATCCCACCAGCTGCCCAGAGGGCCAATCGCATCCCAAAGTCCCCCCATGCACCTTGGAATGGGCGCCAGATGCAGGGCGAGCTCACTGCAGCAGCATAAACCTCTCCTAAAGGGGATTGACTGGACATAACGGGGCTGGGATAAGCAGGAGCAGCAGGCAGGAGCACCAGGCAGCGTTGGACTGCTGGTTTGGACCTAATCCCCACAGGCCACCCCAAAGAACCTCACCCGTGCACAAGTTTGTACACCGGGCTTCTAGTGCAAAGTGTCCCCTGGGGAGTTTGGCCAGGAGACCAGGGGTTTGATCACTCAGTATTATGTGCACTGAACACTAGGGGCAGCACAGAACAAAGGAAGGCCCTGGCTAGCAGCCGGAAGGCCCCAATCGGCCCTGATCATCGGCCAGGCCTAGGGACCCTATCCATGCATGAATTTCATGCACCGGGCCTCTAGTAAATAGGCAGCCATTTTGGACCAAAGGTGACAAATCAAGATGGATAAAACTACCATTGTTTTAAAATCAGGCATGACTCTGAAACAATTTAGCTAAAATTACCATGAAGTTTGTAAATTGCCTTCAAAAGCTATTTTAAATGAGTTCCAAAGATGTTTTTTGAGTAAAGATAGCATCTTTGGAATAATTGTTAAACCCATTTCGAAAAAGGAAGCTCATCTGGATATACAAATTCTGGTATATTGGTTAAATCTGTCCCTTTACTTCCCAGTCACATTTCATAACCTGGACTTAAGACACATTTTACTATATTATCAAAAGGTGAGGAAATGTGTCTGCTATGCCCCTGAATAGCATTTGCCAGGAAAACAGATTTACAAAGACATTAATTCTCCATGGTTCAATTATCTTAGATGGGCTCCTTAATAGCTGAAAGGTCTGCACATCTTCCCAACGAGGTCTAGAAATTCATTCTCCTAAAAAGAGAAGTGGCCCTAATAGGAAATGGTGCGTTTTGCAGACTGCTCAGAAAAGGAGGCAGGGGTGTCTCTGTATTTCAGATGCTTCCCAAGTCTTTTTGCCTAAGAGACAGCATAAGTGGGGTTATTCCATTGGTTTCAAAAGCTGGGAATCATTTTTAAATGATAAATTTAGAGATAGAACCTTTTCTCAGAGTCACTCGGTAACGGTCATAAAAACCCAAGCAAGTGTACTACCTAGATTTTCTAGTTTTGCTTTCTTCTTTACAGTATAGTGAGAAAATAACACCTAAAAACATTGAGTCAGAAATCTGTAATCTGGCAAAATCTAAATTTTTATGATTCCGCTTTTAAATATTTTATCGTTTTTTGTTCATCACTAATTTGACAGCAATTTTCTGCAAACACCCTTACACCTTTAACTGAATATTTCCATAGCATTTTATTTAGTTTTCATATAAAAATAACGCACTTTACAGGCATAGTACATCAATCTATGCATTACCTCATTAAGTTTCAAGATTACAATAACAAGTGCCATTGACATAAACTGGTTTGGGATACACACAACTAATTCCTAAGCCAACTATTCAACTAGTGAGAGAAGAACATGAGCTTCCCAAAGAGTGTCCTTCTCGCTGCATGTGCTATGGACACCAGTCAGCATGTTGTTTAGCACAGCGGGAAGCACCGGTTAGTCTGATAAATGCACGTAAGTATTTGTGTGATGCACAACTTCTTGGTGGGACATAAATGCCTTAACAGCCAACAGTTCCAAATGCCAAGAGAAACCTTGCACACAGGCTCATTCTACTGCAGAGTGGCCTACCGTGAGCCCGACCCAGCTAAGACGTTTCTGTGAAACAGTGTGGCTCATCTCTAATTCATAAGTTAGTGCTTGTTATTGGTGTACCAGGAAATGGGAGGCAAAAAAGCAAAGAACCACAGGAAACATCAACAGAATCAGGGCAGTAAATGTAGATGTTCTCACAAAATGGGAACGTGTGATGAAGAGAGAGGAAGAGATCGTCCAGTCCAGCAGGTCAATGTCAGAGATGACAGGGGACAAAGGAGGTGAAGCTGTGGTGGGAAGAGGTCACATAAAGAGACCTGGCCTGCTTGACTACCTGCATATTTCTTTCCTTATGGATTCATGGAAAAGTTATTATGTACTATTCTTGGTAGCCAGGAAACCAAAGGAGAGGTTATCAATGGAGATCAACTTTTATTGCTATTTTGTTAGGTAAAGGAAGTCTTACTTAGCTTTTAGACAACCCATTTGTGGTTTGTCCTATCATTAAACACTGACATTCTGAAGAGTGATCTTCCAGAATGCCACTTAGCTCTGAGAAAAAAAATGATGAAATATAAGCTGCCTTCTCAGAAATGGCTGGCCTGCTAAACAGTCTGCAATGAAAAGAATATTAAGTGATAGAGTTTCCAGAAAATAAGCATCACTCCGCGTGTGTGTGTGTGTGTGTGTGTGTGTGTGTGTGTGTGGTGTCCTAGTTTATTCTTTGAAATCGATTTGTCTTTCTTTAGAATCATTATTATAAAGGTAAGCTGTTTTCAAAAAGCTTGGTGACAGCTTAGTGATTGGCTATGAATAATCATATGTTATGCTTTGCCACGTCAATAGTTTGTATTTTGTCTTCATATTACACAAGCTTGGCTTTACTTTTTAAAAATCCCTAAAATAGTTATTCAGCATGTTGAGAGTAACTGATTTACCAGCCTTTTAAAGAAATATTGGTGGGCAATGGAGTTTAATCTTACCTAATAATAGGCAAACATGTAAACTGACCATACCTCCACTACGTCCATAGCCAATGAGTGAGTATGCAAATTAACCCAACAAAGATGGTGGTTAATTTGCATACATAGGCGCCCAGTGCTTGGGTCCCAAGAATATTCTGGCATCCAGGTCACTCTGAAGTAGGCCCCAGTGTGGACCCTGAGCAGTCTGGCAAGGGCCTGAACCAGGGGGCTCCTGGGCAGGGCCAAGCCTGCGATCAGAGCAGAGGGGGAAGGAGTGAAGTCAGTGATGAGAGGGAACTGGAGGGTCACTTGTCTAGGCCTAAAGCGTTGGCCAGAGGCTTTAGACCTGGGCAGGGCCCAGCTGGCGATTGGTGTGAATTACAAAGGAAATACCTTTTCTGACTGCTCATTGGCTAAGCTTCCTGTATGCCACTGGTGATGTTCTTAGTAACTTGGGTAATAAGAATCCAGAAAAGGTGATCTAGGGTTTTTCCACCACACTTCTGGAGAAAAAGAAAAACAAAGCTCTGCTACTGAAGAGCTAATCAATGTCATATCCTGCCCTAGCAGGTTTGGCTCAGTGGATAATGCCTAGGCCTGCCATCCACAGGGTCTGGGTTTGATTCTGGTCAAGATCATGTACCTAGGTTGCAGGCTCCTCCCTGACCAGGGCCCAGGTCAGGGCTCATGCAGGATGCAACCAATCAAAGTGTTCCTCTCACTTTGATGGTTCTCTGTCTTTCCCTTTTCTTCCACATTCTCTAAAAGTCAATGGAAACATATCCTCGGGTGAGGATAAAAAAATAATATATATGTTATATCCTATGAAAGGCACATCATGAAAATGCCTAAAGAAAGTTGTCATTTTTTCATGGTGAAGGGACTGGAGTCCTTGTTGATGAAAACACCTTGGTGGCTGCTGGCAGTGGCTGCAGCATTGGCATGATGGGGCTGGTGCCTTCCCCTGATTAGCCCGGTCGCCTCCCACAAGGGAGATCAGTAGGACATTCTCTGAGGGCTCCTAGTATGTGAGAGGGAGCAGGTTGGGCCGAGGGACCCCTGACCCCCAGTACATGCACTGGGCCCCTAGTATTAAATATAAATGTTTAATTAAATATAAATATAAATATAAATATTATAGAAGACTTGTGCTTATACTGACAGATTCAAATGAAGAAAGGGTCTTTTAAGAACACGAGTTTCTCAGAATTCCTTGAATGATGTCTTCACTTCAGAACACAAGCGTTTATACACACTCTTCCTATACTTATGGCCTGGACTTCTGTCATGTAAATCCAGGGCACTTTAAATCTTTGGGATTAACCTCTATGAAGCTCACTCCTTCTCCCCACCTGGCTGATGGCTCCCGACTCCTTGCTCCCATAGATCACACTTATCTCTATGACATTTATCATACTGCACATTGTTTTTGTCACCCCAACTGTATTTCACCCCATGAGGAAAGAAACAAAGTTGTATTCTAAGTTTTATCCACACTATGATCTAGCATTAAGTCTGATATATTCTGAACATTGAAAAAAGTATTTACAAAATAGGTGAAATAGGAAAAATCAACAGAGCAGATGTAAAGTTAAGATATTATTTGGAGTATAAGATACCATGTAGACACTTTCTTTGGTGAATGGTTAGAGTACTGGGGAGCAGTACGCAGCCAGGTGTAAGCTAAAGGTTGGGGAGCAACTCATGCTAAAAAAAAAGAGTGGGGTAAAGGGCATTCCAGACATTGGCAAGCAGCAAAGCCACCCCCAATACTGAACAGTTGAAAAAGCAAGAAAATGGGACTTGGAAAAAACTTTATGAACAGTTTGTTATTGGAGCAGAATAAAGCAAGGAGGTGGTCAAAGAAATGAGGCTAGACGCATAAAATGGTTGCATTTGATTGTATGTAAATGATACATTTTAAAATCATCTGTATTGACATAAGACCACAGAATATTTTTAATACAATCTTCTTTCCTGCTCCATGGGTGTCCTCTGACATTGTACTGATTTATGTTTTCATATTTCTGATAGATCTTTTCTCCACAATTATTTTATAGAGACCTCCGAGGGGCGAGACTGTGCTATTCATCTTTGTGTTATTTTTCTTTATTCTCTTTTACCTCCCATAACACCTAACAAGGCATTCTAGGTACTTTATACTATTGTTCCCAACAGTGGGCCTCATGGCCCAAAAAAATATGTATCTGGTTATGTGCACATGTACATACGTATACACACAGTCAGTGTGAAGGAAACAACAAATAAAATTTACCAAAGGCACCCCTGTATAACCGACAACCGCTTTAATATATATTGATCCTCATGATCAGACTAGTTAAGAAATGGAGGATGGGCTTGGTCAATTCAGAGCTTCAGAGTTTTGGAGACAACATCCCTTAGACCAGTGGTCGGCAAACTGCGGCTCTGTTGATTAGTGAGTTTGCCGACTACTGATCTAGACTCTCTCGATTCCAATAATTACAGGCTGTTGTTGTTCCTTGTGATTAAGCCCCTATCCCAGTGGTCGGCAAACTCATTAGTCAACAGAGCGGTAAACCACGGCTCCTGAGCCAGTTTTCCGACCACTGCCTTAGACTAAACATGTAAATAAAAGTAACTAGCATATCCTTGCAGACAAAAGGATTCCCTCGGTTCAGTAATATATTTAGGTCTTCCTTACCTCCACTCATGCTTCTGTTCCTCCCTAAATCTAATAAGAGAATTTTTAATGACTTAAGAAGTTAAACGTTATCTCCAACAAATATTCTAGTATCTATGAAAACAAGGCATTTTGCTCATTTCTTCTTGTCCAGCCTCTTAACAGATCAGTCTCATAGAAAACAATTTTTTTTTAAAGGTGGGGACTTCACATCTGGGTGTTAGAAACTTAAGGGACATAACTAGAAGCAAAGAATAGACTGGGTAGAATCCTGAATGGACAAAAGATCAGAAGGCTGTTTTGTGTGCAGTTGTTAAGTTTTTAATATGAACCAGGTTAATATGTAAGATGTAAATTTACTGACACGAAAAGCTGGTGATAATTAATTGGGGGGAAAAGCAGAGTATAAAATAGCACGTAGAGCATATTTGTTATTTAAAAAGATGTGTACACAAAAATGGATATGAAAAATGTGCAGTGTTAATGATATCACTGGTGGTAGGAAGATGGTGTTTTCATTTTCCTACATTTCTAATTTTCTACAGGGTATAACTATTGATATTATAATAGTTATTTTTAACAAAAGAGGGAATTACTTAGCTGCTTCTTTAACAAGTATGGAGTTTTGCTCTAAAATAGTTCAAGTGACTATATTAAGACTAGAGTTCCCATTTTCATTTTTAAACTCTTCTTTCACACAAATTGAAGATATTTAGCACTGTATCCACAATCACCATGTATGAGCTATTTGCTGAAATTACTTAAAAGCGTTTTGACTGAGGAAAATTTTATGTTCCTGAAGTTTATTCTAATTTTTTGTTGCTTTTGTTTTGCTAAGATTTTTTCACGCAAGATGTTATATCAGACAAGATGCCATATGTCCCCAAACCTCAGCAGGAACAACTCAGTCTGTGAAACAAATTTAATGATGCTTTTTCGTAAACTGACTTCCCGTGATGCTTAAAATATGTACATATTTTAAGAAACCAATAATCAGGCTAACCTAATTAGGAGACAGATCATTATAACTAACAAAACAAAGAAAATGGCAAATCACATTCGGAGATGTATATTTGGATGTCTGCCATGATTTCATATACAATTAATATAATAACGATACATCAGGTGCTTTAATCCTTGGATAATTAAGATATACTACATTAAGCTTTTACAAAGAACATCATTTGGAGTATTTATCTTTTATTCCATATAGAAAAAATAGTTTCCTCCCATTCTAGATGTTTATGCCCTTAAAGAAAAGGCCTTACAGCCCTGACAAAAGTGGCTTAGTTGTTACATCATCGGCCCACACACTTAAGGGTCAAAGGGGTCGAATCCCTGTCAAGGGCATGTACCTGGGTTATAAGTTAAATTCCTGATCCCAGTTAGGGCCCTTATGAGAGGCAACCTATGGACCCTTTCTTACATAGATATCTCTCTCACACACAGATCTCTCTCTCTCTCCTTCCCTCTCTCCCTCCCTCCCCTTTCCATTCTCCCCTCCCTTCTACTCTCTCTAAAAATCAAAGGTAAAAATATCCTCAGTGAAGATTAACAAAAAGAGGAAGGAAGGAAGAAAGAAAGGGAGGGAGGGAGGGAGGAAGGGAGGGGAGGAGGGAGGGAGGG
>PVJN01023716.1:0-31918 GCA_004026805.1 Lasiurus borealis
TAATCTGTCACTGTGTGGGCAGACAAGATGCTGGAAAATTGGGTAAATTGAATATCACTGGAAGGCAGCTATTTTGTCCTCGAATGCATTAGCTACCTTGGAAAAATGTTATTAAATGGTGAACAATTGCTACTTAAAATTTCTAGCTGTTTGGAATATAGAGTTACATGAAATCAAAGATTCCATTTTCGTTCTAATGGCACATCAATCTGAAAATGCCTTTAATGCAATATTAATTTCATTCTTACCAGATTGATATTTTGAACATGCTTGTGAATGTATATTCAGGAAAGTAACCATTTTTTCCCTTTGTTCTTTGCTAATTTAATCTATTGAAAAAAATAGAATATAGGACCCTTCTCTGACCTTACTAAATCTGCATTATGATAAGATCCCAAGTCACTTATAAACTCATTAAAAATTAAGAAGTACACTTGAGTATTTCTTAAGAGTACAACCTATGACACAATTTTGTTTTTCTTTTAACTCAATAAACATTTTTTGGTGGCTTTCTTACAGATTAAAAATAAGTCCTATTTTATAAAAATTATCTAAATTTAGGCACCTCCCCTCCCCCCCACACACACACCCTATCCATGAGGCCCAATGGAAAAAGCTTATTTTAGCTTTAAATTTATATCTTTTGTAATAATCCTTAATCCAGGAAAAATCTACTTCATCCTTCACTACAAACTATTATTACATCTCTTGTCTTTCCTTCTATGGTGGTCATGTTTCTAAGAGGACTAGATTTTATCAACCATAGAATGGAATATAAAATCTACAGTCTATTTGTATTCAACTGGTCACTGCAGAGCCTAGTTCTATGCCTGTGTTTCTCTACAACTAAAATCTGGACCTTGTCCCACCCTTAATTGCCAAACAGGTTACTAGAAAAAACATGGGCAATTTAGAAAAGCTTTTAATGTAGAGAGCTTTGCATTTTATTCCAATTTATGTCTGCCCATTTCTCTTTTTTACTATTAATTGATTAGCTTAGATGCTTAATATTGTATCATTAATATATCAATACTAATAACAATACATAACAGGATTCACTTAAGATTTTATCAGTATATTGATGTATACTTAATATAATGTTGTTAGTTCTTATTTGCAAATTAATATTATCAGTTCTGCTTTCTTTCTTTTGTCCACAATATACCTCAATATAACTTTGCCCTGACTGTGTGGGTCAGTTGGTTGGAGAGGCAGGTGTTACACTGAAAGTTCAATTTCTGGTAAGGGCACATACCCAAGTTTCATATTCCATCCCCAGTTAGGGAGTACATATGAAAGGCAATTGACTCTCTCTCCCCCTTTATCATTCTCAAATCAGTAAAAGCATATCCTCAGGTGAAAATTAATGCACACACACACACACAAAAAAAAAAAAAAAAAAAAAAAAAAAAAAACTTCAACCATATTGAGTCTAACCCCTTCCTTATTAAATTTTGATTTTCACCATTTTAGAAAAATGAGGTAATTTGCTTTATCTTTAATATAAAATTATGCAATAATCACTTTTTTCTTAATGTTTCATTTTTTTGGATATAAAATATTATTTTGTTCCATAGATTCAGTTAAATATGAGTTGAAACAACCATATATAGTAAAAACATACAATACCGTTTTTAATTCTGGAAAATATATATGTACTTCTGAATGTATTATTACCTCACTTCAGATGAAGAAATCAAAATTTCTAGCAGGCAAGTACGTTTCAGTCTGAAAAAGAAAACCAATAGTGAGTTTAACAGATGGCAAATTGCACACACATGGAAAAATATGGAACTATACCAATGTCTATTAAAAAATGTTTATATATTGCTTTTAATATCCTAGAGAGAAATATAACATTCAAGCAACAATTCAATTTTTATTTCCTGATTTGTAATTATAAAACTCTAGCAATTTCTTTTTCTTTTTCTTTATCTAAACTGTTTTATCTAAAGCTTCAGAGAATTCTGTGAAGAATTTATAATAATGAGCATTTTACTTCCACAAGAACACAATGAAATTTATACATTTATGCCCTGAAGAATAAACTCCTTTTGTAAATGACATATGGTAGAGAATCCTTTTTTAAAATAAATACTCTTTATGCTGAATGTTTTATTTATTAAAATTCATGACAAATCAAAATACAGAGCAAACCAATTGAAGTAATATGTATTTCACTAATAAAAGATTTAAACAATTTCATAGTTCTTTCATTCATTTTAAGTAGAAATTTTAAGGAAGATATTTTGGAATGCACTGACCGAATACATACACACATTCACTGACACAGATAGCTGAGGGAAATTATCACAGCTACAATGACTTCATTGAATATAATATATTAATTTTTTTAAGATTTCTAGTGGAAACTCATAGTAAGTAAAAGTAAAATGATCTTTGCTGAAAACTATTAATCAGCAGTGCACAGAAACTTTAGACTACCTCTATTTGCATTGCTTAATTATCAGAACTGAGGCCATCTGTGTCAACATGATTTAAAAATTTATTTCAGATAATTATTTTCAGGAAGGGATAGGACCATAAACCAATAAATAACTTCATTGTTTGCTTCAGGAAGTTCCTGCAAACCAATTTGTATGTGCTCAGACAATAGATTACTCATCTGGGTAGATAGCTGTTTATTAAATAGCAGTTTACTTATGAAGACTCACTTCAAGGACCTCAAGTCACAGTGTTTCCCAATCTTAAGTGCTTATGAGATAAACTTTAATTGTCTACTCAGTTACTGGCTTTGAAAGGGCCATCTTAACCACTCGAGCCCAAGCTTCAATATTCAACCTTGAAAAAGAGTAACATGCTAATTGACCATACCTATGTGATGCCCATCAGCCAATCAGTAGTGAATATGCAAATTAACCCAACAAATATGGCTGCTTACTTTGCATACACAGGTGCCAAGTGGCTGGTGGCAGGGCAGGATGCTTACTTCATTGCCATGGTGACAACACAGGCTTTCCTTACCACCCTAGCCTCTCAGTGCCTCTAGGCAGCTTAGGAAGGCAGAAAGGCAGCTCCAGGCCCAAGCAGAAAGACAGCTCTGGGATGGAGGGGAAAGGTGGCTTTGGACCAGAGTAGAAAGGAGGCACCATCCTGAGCAAAGGCCCATTCTTACATGAATCTTCATGCATCAGATCTCTAGTCTATAAATAAAATCTCATTATCTATTTTTGGAAAACACCATCACATTGTAAAGGTAGTGTTCTCCATTTTAGTCATTCTAGTATTTTATTTAGCTTTACTTAATCAATGTTTAGTTCATTTACCAGAGAGTCAATTAAAAAACAAAAACTCTGGAATATCCATAAGAGTCAACCAACACTCCTTATTAGTATGGTTCAAGATCTGAGTTTCTTTGAGGCCCCTTAAATCATGCACTTTGGAGATTCCCAAATCATAATGATGAAATAAGTTTTATTTTATTGTCTTAAATAATTTTTGCAGGATTGCTTAGTAAGGCCTAAAAAGAAAAGTCAGTTCCCATGACCTTTGAAACCAAGTCCCAGGACTATAGTATTTTCTTTGCCAGCTGCAGGTACATATTTAAAAGTGTAGACCTGGAGTTTGCTTTCTGTAGTGAGACTAGATAAAATAATTCACCAGTATCATGATAATGATGATTCTATTGGGAGATACTTATATTTAGTGATGATTAAATAAATTTTCTAATCCTCGCTTAAAGACATTCTTCTTCTTTTCTTCTGCTTCTTCTCCCTTTTTTTGAGAGAGAGAGAGAAACAAAACATTGATATTGATGGGAGAAACAAGGTATGTGCCCTTGACCTGAAATTGAATCTACAACCTTCTCATGTACAGAATTAGATAATAATTAAAATAAAGCATTGAATAATGTCTGTATACCAACAACTCACTTATAGAATATTATTTTGCAATGAGGTTTTTTACATTAACCAATTAAGTCATTTAATATGACAATAAATTCACAGATTTAAATGTTCACAAACATTTGTACTCTGTTTTGGTAAACACATAGACTATAGTTGTCAGCCTTCTTTGCATTATATTAGGCTGAGAGATTAATTTAAGAATAATGAAAAATGAATAGAAATGATGTATTCTATATCCTTACTTAATCTCAAAATTCTCCACATGCACTCTTTCATTCACTTTTTAAAATTCTGACTGACTGGAACGACCAATTCTAAAGTAATCTTGAAAGCAACATGCTGCAGATTTAAAAGCCTTAATAACCTCTAGATCCTTCAATGAGAACATGGAGGAGGTGTGCTCTGATTATTTGAGAAAATGTTATATTTCCATTGTGCTTAAGGTATTATATGTTATTAGGTCTAGTTGACAAAGAAACTATCATTATTCCAAATAATATAGAACTTAGTAGTTTGAATACTCCCTGCCATAACAAACCCTACAATATCTGCACTAAATCAGCATTACATTAGCAAGTAAACCAACCTAAGTTTTGAAAGACGGAAAATTAGTATATTCACTGAAAAAATAAGTATATATTTGTTGAAACTGTCATCTGAAATTCATGGAGTTCAACCAACTGCCATGAGGTCATCATATTTGGGAAAAGCCAGAAGGTTAATATGCATTTGTGATGCCCACCAGCCAATCAGGAGTGAGTACTTACTATGTTTCTTAATCAGTTACAAGAATGGGATTAGCTCAGGCAAGAAAGAGGTGCTGTCTAAAGCAGAAAGAAAGGAAACACAATTGAGTTTTCAACCTTAGCATCATTGATGTTTTATGTTAGGTAATTCTTTGTTGTGGAGCTACCCTTTGCATTGTGGGATGTTTCACACTCTCTCTGGCCTCTATCACTATGTATAAGTTATGCCCCTATCCATTCATTATAACCAAAAAATATGACATGTACATTGGGAAAATATCATTCTTAAGTGGAAATTACTGATGTGAACCCTGAGAAAGAAGATACCTACCAGAGAAGAGGTCTTGGTAGCCAACTGGATTCAAATCTATACTAATAAAAGAGAAAGAAACAATTGATCATACCTTTGCAATACCCACCAGCCAGTCAGGAGTGAGTATAGAAATTAACCCAACAAAGATGGCAGATTAATTTGCATACACAGGCTCCTAAGCAGCTGAGGGCCTCTGAGCTGCATGGGAAGGTGAAAAGGTGGCTCCAGCCAGGGCAAAGGCAATGACAGCAGCCAGGGGAAGGAAGGCCCATTCTTGTATGAATCTTTGTGCATTTGGCCTCTAATAATAATAATAATAACAACAACAACAACAACAACAACAACAACAATAATAAACAGAGACTGTCAGCCATTTCTACACAGAGGCCTTTAATCCTTCAGGGAGAAACCTGCACTGATCCATGTGCTTCTGCAATGAAATGCCTGCTTGAACTGTGTTCCTGCCATCTGAGCCGGTCCTTTTACAGGAGTTTCTAAAATTCTATTTCAACCAATAAGACTAAGGCTTTCCCCATCCAATTGGAGCTGTGATCAACCAGAGTGCTCTTTTCTGATCACCAAGGACAGTGCCTCTTTACCCATAATAGATCATGGCAATCTTGGAAACTAGAAATTGGTAATGATGGAATCTGCCTTAAACTTAAATAATCTTTGAAAAAGAGATGCCTTTTAAGCCAATTATGCTTGCCTTGGATGCTTATGTAAGCAAGAAATCACATTCTATTTGGTTAACTCACTCATTATAATTTCTAGTTCTGGTTGACAAAGAAGTCAGCATTATAATATAGTAACCTTTGGAGTTATGTATATTGAGTTTGACCATATTTCAGAAATAATTATAGATATCTGGTATCTTGTGCTACTAAGCACTTGATACAATAATGAGTGTTTTAAATATATTATCTCATTTGATATTTAAAATTTAATGTGAACATTAAAAAAAGATTGAGAAAACAAAAACAGTTTGTATAAAAGTATATAATTATTTTTCTCTCCAGTTGTAAAATTAATTTTCTGTATTTAGTTAATATTTTCAGTATCAATTAAGTCATGAACAATGTAAGAGTTGAGTGCCTTAATGTTTACTCAGCATCACCACTCTATTAATTCCTCTATTCAATAAATGCCTATGGAGCTTAAGACAGTACAGTAGGCAAAATAATTGTCCCCAAATATTCCTTTCCTAAGGCCCAGAACCTACAATAATGTCACTTTACAGGGAAAAGGGGGTTTTTGAGATGTGATTATGTTAAATACACACAGATGGGAGATTATCTTGGGTTTTCCTTATAGAAAAAAGCTAATCATATGGATTAGAAATTGAGAACATTTTTTTGGGGGGTGGGGGGCTGTCGGAAACCAAATATTGTTCTCACTAAAAGGATGTAAACAGGAAGCCAGAAGGCTGGCCAACCTTAATTGCTCTGAAAGGTCAGAGCTAATTACTCCCTGTTTAGTTGAAACATTATTGGTTGAAGCAACCTCTATCTGTTTGTTTCATGTCAATTTCTGTTTTTGTTATTTCCTGCCTAAAGGCTAGGGGTGTGTCCAAAGCCTTAATAAAAGGGAGAAAAAGGCCAGAGCAAGTGGCAGTCCTTCCCACTAGAGGAAGGCTCCCGCCTGGCCCCCCGATATCGCCAAATTAATGTCTTCTGGTCTTTCATTTCGTTTGCGTGCGGCCTCCTTCAGAACCCCGAACCCTGACCCGGGAACCCTGAACCACACGGGACGTGGAAAGGGGCTCTCACAGGGGGCTAGAATAAGAAGAAAATATGACTATGGAAGAGTTGTCAGAAATGCAACATTTGTTGACTTTGAAGAAGGGAGAAAAAGGAACACAAGCTAAGGAATGAAAGCAACCCGTGGAAGCAAAAAAGGCATGAGAATGGATTTCTCCCTCTAGCTTCTAGAACAGAACACAGCACCGCTCACACCCGATTTCAGCCAATGCAGCGATTTTCAACCTTTTTCATCTCATGGCACACTTAAACAAATTACTGAAACACTGCGGCACACCAAAAATACAAAATTTTCACTGACCTAACCAAAAACAGGTATGATTTTAATTCATTCATATCAAATTGGCTATTATTGTGCTGGCTATTGTCTATTATTATTATTATTATTATTATTATTATTATTTGCAATCTAAGGAAAAAGAGTTCAGTGCCCCTGAACTCTTTGGTATTGTAAGTTTGAAAAATTCTTCGGCCACACTGGTTGAATATTGCTGACCTAGTGAGACCCACTTCAAACATCTGACCTAAAGAACTGTAATGTATTTGTGTTGTTTTAAATCATTATACTTGCAGTGATTTGTTATATCAGCAGTAGGAAAAATGCAGTGTATTGATAAAAAAATAATTATAAGCATGAGAGTAGAATTTCTTTTCCCCACAGTATATACAATAGAAAAGAAGAATAAATACTAAACACACAAGGACCCCCAAATTATTTTAGCTAGCATCACGGGAATTCTGTAGAATTTTACAGGGAATTATTACAGAGTAGGAAATGTTTATTATTGAGTATTATTTTAGTTGTAAATAATATAGTTATTTAAACCAAAAGTGAAATTTTTTTTTTTTAAAGAAAGTGAGATATTGACCCTACCCAGTTTCGTTCAGTGAATAGAGAGCATAGGCCTACAGACTGAAGGGTCCTGGCTTCGATTCTGGTCAAAGGCACATGCCTAGGTTGCAGACTCAATCCCCAGTGAGGGGTGTGCAGCAGGCAACTAAACAATGACTCTCTCAGTATTGATGTTTCTATCCCTCTCTCCCTCTCCCTTCCTCTCTGAAATCAATGAAAATACATTATTAAAAATGAAAGTGAGACATTGAAAGGAAATGGAAATCATAATGGGTTTAGGTGTTAACTTTAAAATGAAAAAATTACAGAGTATAAGCAGTCTGGCCCTTAGCAATAATGTGACTGATTATTAAAATTACCAACGTCCTCTATAATTACTAATCCAATAAATGCCCATCTTGATTCAAGAGCTGTAGTAAAATACACCTTAAACTATTAGGTCACAAACTGTACCTAATAAGAGAAATTGATTCAAATATCACCATGCACTCCTGCCATCTTCTACACGGCCATAGGAGATTTAAGTGTCCTTCAGTGTCAGGGAGCTCAGCATGGGAGTAAGCCATAGAAGAAGCAAACTGAATAATAAAGAGATTTGGAAAAAGGAAATCATCGCTTAGCAAAGGAGGTTAGTCTTATTTCATACTTTCCTAGCAGCTGAAATGCCATCAAGAAAATTTGCCTGCTCCTTCCCCGTTTTGCATATGTTGGATTGTGTCAGCTGAGTTGTTTAAGTGGTTTTTCTCTCTAAAGTGTGAGGGACATTCATTCCCCATTCGGTTGTTCTATGTGCATTTTAGAGTGTCAAGGACTCTTAACTGTAAGTGAAAGGGATGTCTGTGTTGATTGATTTTTCTGTGTGATCACTGTTTGTGATTGTCCTTTTCCCAAGATGACGTGTAATTTTCTAGCACAGCACAAACTATTTTTCAAAGGAATTACATTCTCACATTTTGCGGAAAGAGATGCCCATTGTCAGAAATGTAAACTTGAATTTCAGGAAAAGAAACATCAAATTCTCACACTAATCTGTAAAGTAGTTATATATTGTTCTTTTTCAGAGTGAGACATCTCTCATAGTGGCTAGTTTTGATGTGTAATAGAAACATTTTACTCGTTCTGTTACCATGAGTAGAATATAACAGAATGTGTGTGTGTGTGTGTGTGTGTGTAATGGAATACAATATTTCATTCCAGGAAAAATCTCATTTGGCCAAGTGTGTACTAATAACTAAACCAGAATTTCTTTATATTTTTGAGCTGGTTTTTCTAATGGAATAATTAGGACATCCAGTTATTGCTAGCTGCTTCACTGTACACACACACAGCCCTAAGCAAGTGTACCCCACAAATGAGCTTATGTATGTTTTGTAAGGAGAAAAAATGATTATTAAAAGTTACTTGTTGCCATGTTACTGATTATGTCAACAAGTTCCATATATATAATCCTATATAATAAAAGCCTATTATGCAAATTGTCCCCTCAGACAGTCATTCAACTGGAATTGGACCACTTGCTATGTCATACCCTGATCTCCAGAGGCAGTACGAAACATGGCAGGTGTCAGTGGAGGCATTGCCAGCGCCAATGGGCCCTGACAAGAGGAGTATCACAGTTGGATGGTGGTGCAGCTGAGTGGGTGGCGCCAGGCCAAAGCAAGGTGCCAGGCAGGGCTGTGGGGCTGCAAGGCTGGAGATGTGAGCTGGGGCTGTGAGCCTGGGAGTGTGAACTGGGGCCCTGGTCCCCACAGGCCACCCCAAGGGACCCCACCTCTGCACTAATTCATGCACCAGGCTTCTAGCATAGCATAATCTATAATAATAAAAGCATAACATGAATGACCTTCTGGACTTCCTTCTGAAGCTGTGGTGGCAGGGGCCAAGGCAGAGGTGGTTAGGGGCAATCAGGCAGGCAGGCAGGTGAGTGGTTAGGAGCCAGTGATCCCGGATTGCAAGAGGGATGTCTGACTGCTGGTCTAGGCCTGAAACCCACAGTCTGATATCCCTCGAGGGGTCCCAGATTGTGAGAAGGTGCAGGACAGGCTAAGGGACCTCCACCCCCACCCCAGTACATAAATTTCGTGCACCGGGCCTCTAGTGCAACATAAAGCTATGCATCCAGCATTCTACTAGAATGTACTTTCAATGAGGATGTGCTTTTGTTCAATCTTCTCTATGCAGGTCATCTAAATGAGCACCTGGAGTCTAGTGTGGGGTCAAATAATGTCTGAAGAAGGGACTAGGCAAATGCAGTTTAGATACATGCCCAGTAAGGTCTGGGTGATGTGGGAAGGTGCCTATCTGTCTGCCAGTCATACCTGGGAATAAATGGGTAGCCAGAGAGGGAGGGCATGGCCACTGAAAGCACACCAAACCTGAATATTTAAAATTCTAAACGAAGTGCCCCCCCCCCCTCTCTCTCTCTCTCTCTCTCTCTCTCTCTCTCTCTCACACACACACACACACACACACACACACGTGCCAGGCCCTTTGGGGACTCCTGCTGCAGGGGGCCGTGTTTCCTGTGTGCCCCCATGGACTCCACATGTGGACTCTACATGTGAACTAATGGACTTTAATTTGCTTGGATACTGAACCACCCCCAGCTATAACATGAAACGAAAACTCTGGACACTAGCTTTGCTTTTGGCTTTGCTGAGACCCCAGCTCAGCTTTTCCAGGACTGGCTGAAGGGGCAGGGGACTTTGGAACCTGAGAACTGTAACTCCATGCCAATAAAACCTTCTTCCATATCCCATCCCTCCACGCAAATTTTGGAAAATTCCTTTTCTGAAGATATTGCAAGGACCTCATTACCCCTCGCGTCTGGGAAACCCGGTCCTTTCATTCCTCCTGCAGCAGATTGACATTACCAAAAGTTACATGTCTGTGATAATGACAGGACAGCACTTTGAATCGGGACAGATGAGAACTGGCACAGGAAACAGCTCTGGCTTTTCATCCCTCTGAACGTCTTCTCTGTCAGCAGTGCCGCTTTCCCTCTCATTCCTTAGAAAGACTCTCCTCCTGGGCGTGAAACGAGGGCAGTGTGAGCAATGGCCAGCGCCTTCTCGAAAGCACTCCTCTGCTGCTGATTGCCAAGCCCTGCCAGTATTGTAAACCCTCCGTGATGGAAAGAATTTAAGAATCCAGCATGATTAGATAAATCACTTTCTATAAGAGTGGAGCATTGTGTCTGGGGAACTAAAATCTGTGGAAATCACTTTATTAAAATACTAGACTTGAAAGGATCTTTCTGAATTATTTTCACCTCTGAAATACGTGATTTGGCCTCATAAGATAAACACCACACTTTCCTCTTCGTGGCCCTTCCGTTGCATTTTTTGTAGTGAAAAGGACTTCCTTGAAAAGAGCACACACTATCAGAACGACGCCCCGTGTGATAGTAACTGGCGGCCCTTTGCGAAGGGCAGACAGCCCATAAATCATTCAGAACTGTGAGTCATATGCATGCAGCTTAAAGATGTACTTTATCTCCCTTTACAAATGCATTTTAATATCAAATGTTTGTATTTAAATTTATATATCAACCTGAACATTGGGATATGAAACGAAGCTAATTGATTTGGCAATAATCCCTTGGAATGTAAGTACAAACTCACTGCAATAATCCTTTAGAATGGAAGTACAAACTTACTGCAATAATCCTTTAGAATGGAAGTACAAACTCACTGCAATAATCCTTTAGAATGGAAGTACAAACCTACTGCAATATTAAGTTTGGTTCTCAAATCAAGCAAGTCATCAGGATCAAAGCTATGTTTTTGTCCTCATCTGTGTGTAGAGGAACTCATGAAAATGCACAAACAGAAATATATATAATACTAAAAGCCTGGTGCATGATATTCGTGTGCTGGCAGGGGTGTTTGGGGGGCCCTCAGTCTGTCTGGCCTGTGGCCTCTTGTGTCTGAGAAACCTGGCCCATTAAGGGAGCTGGCCTAAGCAGACAGTCATCCCCTGAGGGGTCCTTAGCACTGTTGTGGAGGCAGGAGAGGCTCACACCATCGCTGCTGTGCTCACCAACCGTGAGCCCAGCTTCTGGCTGAGCAGTGCTCCTCCTATGGGAACACACTGACCACCGGGGGAAGTTCCTGCATTTCACATCTGCCCCCTCGTGGTCAGTGCTTGTCATAGTGACTGGTCATCCCACAACTTATTTGATTTGCATATTAGCCTTTTATTATACGTATAGGACTAGAGGCCCAGTGCATGAAATTTGTGCACAGGGGAGCAGGGGGGTGTCTCTCAACTCAGCCTGCACACTCTCCAATCTGGAACCCCTGAAGGAATGTCCAACTGCCTGTTTAGGCCTGATCCTGGTAGGAATTAGATAGAATAGACACCTGGTAGGATTGGAACTAAACGGGCAGTCGGAACTCCCTCTCACAATCCAGGACTGCTAGCTCCCAACTCTCACCTGCCTGCCTTCCTGGTTGCCCCTAACCACTTCTGCCTGCAAGCCTGATCACCTGCTAACCACTCCCCTGCCAGCCTGATTGATGCCTAACTGCTCTCTGGCCAGTCTATATGCCCCTGCCTTCCCCTGCAGGCCTGGCCACTCCTAACTGCTCTCCCTTGCAGGACTTGTTCCTCCCAACTGTCCTCCCCTGCTGGCCATCTTGTGGTGGCCATCCTGTGTGCACGTGGGGAGAGGATCTTTGACCACATGGGGACAGCCATCTTGTGTGCTGGAGTGATGGTCAATCTGCATATTATTCTTTTATTAGATAGAATAGAGGCCTGGTGCACGGGAGGGGGCCAGCTGGTTTGCCCTGAAGGGTGTCCTGGGTCAGGATGGGGGTGCCCTTGACCCAGGGGCAGCCTGGGCAAAGGGCCTATGATGGTTTGCAGGCCATTCACACCCCCTAGAGACCCAAGTGGATGCCCTGGTATTGGGATTTTTTTTATCTTCTACAACTGAAACTTTGTAGCCTGGAGCAGAGCCAAGCCTCCTCCTTGCTCTGTGGAGGCAGCCACTTCTGTTGGGATTTATTTATCTTCTATAATTGAATCTTAGTAGCCTTAAGCAGAGGCCAAGGCAAGCCAGGGTGTGCAAAAGCTTGGTTTCCTCCATTGCCAGGGGCAACCCTAGCCTCCTTCTCTCTCTAGCTCCATGGCTACTGCCCTTTTTGTTGAGATTTATTTACCTTCTATAATTGAATCCTTGAGTGGAGGCCTTGGCTGGCCAGGGTGTGTGGAAAGCTTGGCTTCCTCCTTTGCTGGTGAAATTCAAGCCTCCCTTCTCTCTCTCCATGGCCGAAGTTGTCTTGATTGGATTAATTTGCATGCTCATTCCTGATTGGCTCATGGGCATGGCTAGTGGGTGTGGCAAAGTGATGATTAATTTGCATGTTACTATTTTATTAGATGGGATATATCTTTTAGTTCCTAGATTTATGACATGTTGGCATTGTGCATTCAGGAGTAAACATTAAAAATATTTAAAAAGCAAACAATTTAGGTTTTGTTGCAACTAAAAGAACAACACTGTAATGTACACAATTCTTCAAGGACAAGGTTTGTCTGAACTGCCTATAGTTAGAAACATTGATGAGAAACATTGATTAGCTGTCTCCTGCATGCCTCCTACTGGGGACATGCCCTTGACCGGAGTTGAACCTGGGACCTTTCAGGCTGAAGGCCTATGCTCTATCCACTGAGCAAAACCAGTTTCGGCAAAGAAGGCTTTCTTATCAGTTCATTATTATTCATTATTATGTCTTCTGTGTCTATAACCCTACCAGGTATACAGCAATAATCAAACATTATTATCTTCTTAAAAGAAGCCAAAATTTTAAGCTTAGTGGAGGAAATACATTCTTACATATGGCCCTGATTATAGTTTGTTTTTATGACTCTTTTTCTAACAAAATTATGGTTTAGTGTTAGAAAAAATTATTTAAGTTTATTTTATGTCTGAAGGATATTTTCTTCATGTAGAATTTTTTTAAAACAGTGATAGCAATATTGACTTTTATATTAATTCAACATTGGACACAGTTTTCTTATCACAATATATTATGCACTTGAAGACTATTTGTTCATGTAAGAGCTGACATTTATGAATATGTAGCATGTAGGAAGGAAAAAAGGGTCATGAAAATATGCATTCTGTATATCCCTTTCCCTATAACGTTATATAATATATTTGTTTTTGTTTTACTCTCTGTTCCCCAAGTAAAATTTTGCAATAAGCACTTAAGAAACTCTGGACATAAAGAAAAAAATTTAATATCCTACTCTGAGACAAGAGTGACTTCATTTTGATTTTCCATTTAAACTTTATAGTCTAATTAAAGAAAATGCACATATATCTAGAGATAATCATGGATAATAAACACTTATAATTACCATTATCAATGAATATTACAACTGAAGCACAAAAAGGAAATGACAAAAATAACTCTCAGCACTATGCAAATGTATATTCTCTTTAAGAATTTGTTATAGTGAAAGTATTAAAATAATTCAACACGTTCAGAGCTCATATACTTTGTGATCATTTTTAAAATGCATTCAAAAACATTTCTGTGTGCAAAGCATTTTTATAATAACCTTGTTTAAATGAAAGTATGTAGAATTATATGGTATAAAATTACATTGTGGAACACAATTATTCTTCTCTTTAGAACAAATATAATAAAATGCAGTTATCTGTGTTTTTTCATAAACGTGATTTTTAGTGGTGTTACTTGACCCTTCCTAATAAGGGTCTTTTTTTTTTTTTAGAGTAATTTTTCACTCAGAGAATGCAGTAACAGTAGTAGGGGCCAAAATCTTTTCTCTTTTTCCACATATTCTAGGTTCTTTGGTCTAATAATTAAAATAACATTACACTGATAAACATCAGAAAAACAATTGCATAAAGACATGAGACTCCTGGATGGTCAGGTGACTGAGGCTTATCTGCCATCTTGAGCTCAGAAGGAGGTTGGGCTCTGGGGTTTCAAAGGGAAGGAAGACAATGCACAGTGATATGAGAAAAGCAGAGATTTGGTAAATAGGTTTGGCCATGCCATATAGCTAAGTCTTTCTGATCTAAACCTTGTCTCTGGCAATAGCTCTCTTCCTGGTGCAGGCCACACCTCAAGGCTTTAGGAAGGTAAAGAGATTAAAAGCTCTTCAGAAGTTTGAAGCCCATTTTGTCTTCAGTTCCAAATAATCCATGTTTGGGATGTAACATCCTCTCTCCTCCTCCTCACAGTTAAATCAGAAGAGATCAGAAGATCATACAGGAGGGCAGTGAAATATCTTAGTCTCCTAGAATTCTAGAGTAAATTGTTGAATCTTTTTTTATCAGTGCATAAAAACAGATGCCAATTCAAGAGTGAACGTGACAAATTTATGAAATCTCCTCTTTTCTCCCCAGAAAGTTCTCCTAAGAATAACCTTTAGAGACTCTCCACAACTCACTCATTCACTGCACGGAGGGATGTATTCATAAGATGGGTGAGTATTCTGCAAGCAAATCCTGAGCCTGTTTCTCAATCATTTCCTTTATAACTTTGCAGAGAGCTGCCTTGGTGATCTGTAGTCTACACAATGCAGTAAAAGAAGGAACCTCCTCTCATTCTTCAGTTATCCTTGAAATTCGCTAAGAAAGGTTGTATCAAGTGATGAATATAAACAGCCCATATGACTGTTATCAGAATGAAATATGGATCTACTTCCCCCATTGCCAGTAGGAGTGAAGTTTTTGGGGTACCGAGGGAAGAAGCATTTCTGGAGGCCCCAATGGTAGGATGGGATGTGGTAGAAAGCTTTCTTTCTGTGGAGTTTCATCCCTGCATTTCCAAAATCTCATTTTCCTTAGACCAATCATAGAACAAGTGTAGCTAGGGTTTCAGTAAAGCTAGAAGCAAACCAATATTGAGTTTCCTTTCCATGTTGGAGTCTGGTCCAGTATAGCATCAGGCTAACCGCAGTCCATGAGTCTGTTGGGTGTGGGGTCCACATGGCCATGGGTCATAGGGCCAAATGCAAGGAATAGGGGAGAAAGAGTCTCACCAATCCAGAGTCACAGGAGTCCCGAGAGAACAAAGAAAGATGATTCCTTTGTTTAGTACTTTATATATCCCAAGTCTTCAAGCCCTTGCAATGGCCACACCCTTTCTGGCCAACCAACTCTTGCCCCAGGTGTAGTTGACAGATAAGTGTCTTCCCTATGTGGTTCCCTTCCCTGATGTTTTGTAGGGAACTTATCTATAATGTCTAGACTTGCCTTTGCTCCTTTCCTGTTATTAATAACTAGCTAATTACACTGGTATTATGACCAGCCTTAGACAATTTTTCAAACAATAAGTAATGCAGCTGACATTTTGATATGCATTTGTTTAATCACTGCTTCGGTAATTCTATTGATTCTCACATTCAATGAAGCAGAAAATGTCTATATTATTATCAAGCTATAAACACAATAAATATACCAGATATCAAATTCATTATCATATCCCTGAGTCTTTATAATAATACAGTTTTCTTCTTTTCTTATTACTTTTTTAACCTTTATTAAGTGATTGGTTTGCTTTATGTTGATATCATAGTCTACTCTCTGGACATGGCTTCAATCTCGGAAATGAATATGTAGGCTGCATTTATAATATAATTAAAGAAACCAAAATATTAAAAAGCAATCTTGCAATCTTTTGTTTAAAACATATTTAATTTGCCTTTGTAGCAGCAAGTAATGAAATAACATTACTGTGTTTTACTTTTAGCTATATTGGTTATATACAAGTTTCTGATGCTTAAAATAATTAAGTTATACTGTGGCTTAGTCAATACAAATCTATTAATATGTCCCTGCACTCTTCATCATAGTTTAAAGTATATTTACTAGTATATTTGGACATAATATTAGGACTTGGGCTACTTCTTAGTGAAAGATTATTCTTAATTCAAGTATTATATCCTTATATATAAATATTTATATTTTGCAATAATTATTAATTATTTATAAAAATTTGTGAACTTTATGATTTTAAATCTTAAAGTTGTAATAGATCATAGCAATAGAAAGCTTCAGTTTTGCATGTTTGATCAATAGGATAATCCTATATAATAAAATGCCAGCAACCAAATGGCAGAACAACCAGAATGACCTGTTGACCAGCCACTATGATGCACACTGACACCAGGGGGCAGAAGCTCAATGCAGGAGCTTTCCCCTGGTGCTTGGTGCACTCCCACAGGGGGAGCATTGCTTGGATGACCAGGATGAGCAGCATTCCCACAGCAGGAGCAGCTGCTCAGAAGGTGGGACCCAGATGAATGGTGAGTCAATAGCCACAGGCCACGCCCCCCCACCAGTGTGGGAATCCCATGCCCCAGGCCTCTGCTATCTCAGTAAGAGCCAGTATATACTTACATGGTTTATTTGAGCACTATGGTTCTCATGAATTAGAATTAAAATTCATTTTATTTAAAAGCTGTTGAAAATGCAATGAAGTCCAACATAACTATTTTCTTTAAAAGTTTAAATGAATAATCTTGGATTAAAATTCAAAGGTTTCTAAAAATTATCCACATGGATTAATATGTATTTTTTTCTCCATTTGTTGATAAAAGAAAAGAACCCTTCAGGGATGAGACTTTGATACTGGGGAAAATACTAAAATAATGGCAACAATCCTACACATTGTAACTTTTATAAATACTAACCCAACCTCATTAAATTTAAAATAGCTAAGATTCTGGCTGGGCCTATACATCTGGCAATTTAAAAAAAAATACATTTTTATTTATATGTAGCTCTAGATATATTGCAGGGTGTTAATTTTCAAATGTGGTTTTTAAAGTATATTAAAATTATACTAAAGTCTTTGAAAGTTAAAAATAATGATACTCTGAAACTAGTGAAATACTATGTAATAATTTTTTTTCTTTTCCTCTCAAGTTACTAAAACCCCTAATTATTTCCTTATTTGATCACTTAAAAGTTATATAATTTTATTATTAAAAAAAAACTGGAAATCCACTGTCTAAAATAGTCCAAAATGTCACTTTCAAGATATATTCATAAATTTATTTTCCTTATAAAAGAGAGACTTTTGTTTTAAGAATTAGATAAAATCAATTCATTCTTCTGTATATTTATATTGTCATCTGTAGTTTAAACTTTTCATCTAATATGAGATTGCATGCAGGACTCTATATCTAATTATATGGCAGATGTGCTTCAGAAAAGGCAAAAATAAATAGTGAAAATTCATATTGACAGATTTACTACTGGGATCAAGTACTTGTTTTGTTCAAAATTCTTATCCTATACAATTTGATAGAGATTCTCAAGTATCAGAACATTTAAAATAGATTCTTACTTTAAACCTGGCATATTTGTTGCAATATAGAATATAATTGGATTGAACATGTAAAACTATAAATATGATAAGAAGAGACTCAAACTAAATTAAATTTTAGCAGCCATCAATTTATACTGAAATGACATTGACATAAAAATTATTTACTTGGGTTTATAAATCTTGTTTTGTTAGCTATTGCTAGAGATGGTCTAAAAGCTTCAGTCTCAGAATATCTAGCTCAAGACAAAGTTATTTTATTAGCAATACTATTCAGAAAAGTAATTCTTTTTGCATGCACAATGATGGTTTATTAATTAACTATGTTATTTTTCTCTAGATATTGGGAAGAAATTCTTTATTTTAATTTAATAAATCTTTATTGTTCAGACTATTACAATTATTCTTCATTTTTCTCCTCATAGCTCTCCTCCACCCAGTTCCCACCCCACTCTCTGCCCTTACATCCCACCCCTCACTCCCTCATCCATAGGTGTATGATTTTTGTCCAGTCCTTTCCCACATCCCCCACACTCCTTTCCTCCTGAGAATTGTCAGTCCACTACATTTCTATGCTACTCATTGTATTATATTCACCAGCTTATTCTGCTCACCAGACTTTTCATTCACTTGATTTTTAGATTAACTTGTTGATAAATATGTATTTTTTGTTCATAATTTTTATCTTTACCTTTTTCTTCCTCTTTTTTTTTCTTCTTCTGCTTCTTAAAGAATACATTTAAAGTCTAAACCAGTTTGGATCAGTGGGCAGAGCTTAGGCCTGTAGACTGAAAGGTCCCAGGTTTGATTCTGGTTAAGGGCATGTACCTTGGTTGCAGGCACATCCCCAGTAGGCAACATGCAGGAAGCAGCTAATCAATGTTTCTCTCTCATTGATGTTTCTAGCTCTCTATCCCTCCCCTTTCTCTCTATGGAAAATCAATAAAATATATTAAAAAAAAAAAAAAAGAATACCTTTCAGCATTTCATATAATACTGGTTTGGTATTGATGAACTCCTTTAGCTTTATCTTATCTGTGAAGCTCTTTATTTGCCCTTCAATTCTCAATGATAGTTTTACTGGGTAGAGTAATCTTGGTTGTAGGTTCTTGCTAGTCATCACTTTAAATATTTCTTGCCACTCCCATCTGGCCTGCATAGTTTCTGTTGAGAAATCCACTGACAGTCCTATGTGTGCTCCCTTCTAGGTTAACTATTTTTTCTCTTGCTGCTTTTAATATTCTCTCTTTGTCTTTTGCTCTTGGCATTTTAATTATGATGTGTCTTGGTGTGGTCCTCTTTGAATTCCTTTTGTTTGGGGTTTTGTGTGCTTCCTGGACTTGTAAATCTATTTCTTTCACCTGGTGGGAAAGTTTTCTGTCATTGTTTCTTCAAATAAGTTTTCAGTATGTTGCTATCTCTCTCTTCTTCTGGCACCCCCAAAATTCTGATGTTGGTACACTTGAAGTCTTCCCAGAGGCTCCTTACACTATCTTCACATTTTTGGATTATTTTTTTCTTTTTGCTTTTCCAGTGGAGTGTTTTCTGCTTCTTTGTATTTCAAATCTTTGACTTGATTCTTGTGTTTCTCTAGTCTGCTGTTAAGTCTCTGTATATTTTTATTTCAATCAGTGTATGTTTAATTTCTAGTTGGTCCTTTTTCACCTCCTCTTGGGTCTCGCTAACTTTATCCATCTTTTCTAGGGAATTCTTGAAAAATCTTATAACCATGGTTTTGAACTCTATATGTAGTCATTTTTCCCCTCCATTTCTTTTGTTTGTGATCTGTTCCTTTGTTTCCGAATTTTTGTTGCTTCCCTGAGTTGGTGGAGTAGCTTTGTTGTCTAGGTTTCCTATATAACCCTCCACCTCCCCAGTTACCTTAGGTGGACTCTCCTGGTGCACCTTTTTGTGGACTGTGTATACAGCCTTGTTGTAGTTAATTCTTGATTGTTGTTGTTACCACTGGGAGGAATTGACTTCCAGGCCAATTGGCTGTGAAGATCATCTGTTTCTACACTGGGAGAACCTCTGTGCTGGACTCCACCTTAAGACTTGAAAGATTGCGAAAGCCTCTATGTTAGGTTTGGATGGGGTGGAGTCTCAGGGTGGAGCACAGCCTTGGTTTCCTATCAGCTCTGCCTTATGAGACCCTTGGGTTTCAGTGTCCCTTGGTAATCGCTACAAGCACCTCTTAGGAAAGGAATAATAAAACAGAAGTAATATTATAGAAAGAAGATATGACTTTGCCAAAAAAATAAAAAGGAGTGGAGAGGAGAAAAATTTAGGAAATGGAGAAGAAATTATGTTTAAAGATGATTATCTCTCCTCAATGTACAATTTCTGTCTCTTTTAAATATTTTTAAAATTTTTAAATTTAAAAGTAGTCATTATCCCTTTCCTAAGTCACTTTATAATTTGTTCCATAGGCAAATGTACTCGATGTTCAAGTACAGAGAATAACTTAGGTTATGACTGTGAAAACTTTACTATAATTACTTGAACTTTTATCCCAGTGACCTGAACATGTAAATTCACTTTCCTGTCCATCCTGCCTGTCACCAGTAAAAGGAATTAGTCTTTTAAAAGAATCTTAAGTGGTAACTTAAAGAGGAGTGATTTTTATTTTCCACATTTAAATACATATACCTATATGAGTTAGTTTGATGAATGAATGGAAATGATACAGGGATTCTGAACTGGAACTTGGGGTGTTTCCTGGACAGGATGGCTTTTCCCGGGCTCTTTGTCCATTGGAATTGAAGAATGAAACCATGGATGGAAGACTGTATAGTAAAGGTGGAAATTAATTGAAGAACAAGTATAGATTCCCACCTGGGGAGAGGGAAAGAATCTCACAGCACAAACTCCCACCTGGGGAGGGGAGAAGAGTCACACTGAGTCCCTTTTCCCTAGTGTTTACAAAGGCTGCAGATCTTTGTGCCTTGATATCCCCTCTGATTGGTCACCGTCCTCTTCTGATTTGGTCACTATAGCAACTTCAGAGATCAAAGGTGGAACCTGACATGGGATACATGAAGCTCTCCTCTCTCACTGTTCTCCTATTCTCTCTGGGCTTTCTTCCTCCTTCCCTGTATTTTATAAAGGTATACCTTTTGCTACTCCCTGCTCCCTTGTCTTATAGAAATGTACCCTTTTGCAGCCCTGTGTTTTTCATGGGTCCCTTAATTTTAAAAATTTCCTAAACCTGCCTATTTCACTTCCCAAAATTACTATTTTACCCAAAAAAAAACTCATTTCAAAAACAAGCAAAAAAAAAATGCACAAAGAATAATATAAAGAGCAAACCTTCTAAATGAGATAAAAAAAAATGCATACCTCATTTTTGAATATTTGTGCTATTGTAGTCTCTTAATTGGCATAATTCATTTTTTTCCATCCAGTAGTTACTTAGATTGCACCATTAACTAAATAAAGTATTATATAGTAATGTATGACTAAATTTAAAACTATTATTAATTCATTTAAAATTGATCCACTTCAATCTTCTCAGAAAGCAGTGAAGTGAAGTGATTTCTCTTGGAGCTGCACCTGATTACTGCCTGCGATCATCTCCCTGGTCACAAATCGATATCACACTCTTTCATTCATCAGTAATCATAAAGCTTTTCAATAACTCTAATTTTGAAGAATGATTACAGCGAGTGTATAGCCATTGATTGCTTAAAGGTTGCAGCTAAAATGAACACAAAGGTAATTTTATTTTTAATGAATGAGTCTTTCTGAAAGCCAAGCATTTTTTTCTGGGACAAAACGTTATGCATTGTGATTGTTTATCTGAGTGTGTGTGAGTGTGTGTGTGTGTGTGTGTGTGTGTGTGTGTATAGCTTGAGCAGAAAAAAAAAAAAAGAAAACTTCTGTATTGTTCCACAGCTCAAAAATTATTCTGCTTAATTGAAAATTGGGTTTAACTAAAAAAAAAAATATTTTAAAGTTTAAAAATGGATTTAAAACAGTTTAATATAAGCTCACAGATAATTTGATATTCCTGACATCAAGCAGTGGAACTTAATACTCCTCCCATTGGGTCTGGGCTGAGCTGAGTGACTCACATCAATGGAATAAAATACCATGAAAGGATTGGAATGGAGCTTCGTAGTAAGAATATAGAAACTAGGGATTTAGTGGCTTCTTTCCTTTCCCTCCATTGCCCTTTAAACTCTTCTTCCCTTTTTTTTTTTTTTTTTGTTGTTGTTTTTTTGTCCTTCTCTAATATTATTTCCTCTTTCTTCTCCTTCTTCCACTCCCCTCCCTTCCTTTTCTTCCTGAGCCCAGCCACCAGGGAGGAATCTCAGGTATTTTAGAGATGCACTATGGAGGAAACAATGGTACCTAAACATTGACAGGCACCTGGAAAGAACAGAAGCCTTCTGGGTAACATCCACCACAAACTCCTGAGTTTTTACAAATCAATTTTTCAGCAGTACTCTAGGCTTCAGAGGAGGCAACCTGAACTGACAAGTAAACTGCAACTTTGACCTTTGAGTCACAACCTCCTACCTAATCCATTTCAGATTTTCTGATTATTAAAAACTACATAATTCATATTTGTTGTTTTAAACAACTAAATGTTGGAGTAATTTCTTCTATGGCAAGAAATAATACATGATTATCTATAAATTTTTAATTCAGAGACAATTTCATTGCAATATAATTTACCGTTGATTGACTGTAAGAGCTCCACTGAAATGATTTTCACCTTCTTTGCCTCTAATGACGCATCAATTGGAAAGAGTCTCTTATTGTAGTTCCATCATTGGAAGCTTTAATTATCAGTCTTCATTACTCCAAAACATGCCTCCTAGTTAACTTCACTATTTAAGTCCTGAATATAGGTAGTACTTACTCTATATATGATATTATCTTATATATATGTAATTTTATTTATAATTTTTATATTCATCTTTATAGTTGAAAGTATTTCAGATGTTCCTATTTGTGAGATTTTTATTGTTGTTGTTTTCCCATTGACTCCCTCAAATTCACATCTGCCCTTCCCAAGCCTTCACCTCACTATTGTCTGTGTCCATGGGCTATGCATACATTTATATAAGTTCCCTGGTTAATCTCTCTCCCTCAGCTCACCCCTATCCTGGCCTTTCTTCTGAATTCATAAGTCTATTCCATGGTTCTATGCCTCTGGTACTATTTTGTTCATCAATTTACTTTGTTCAATAGATTCCATATATGAGTGAGAAAATGTGATACTTGTCTTTCTCTTACTGGCTTATTTTGCTTAGCAAAATGCTCTCCAGGTCCATCCATGCTGCTGCAAATAGAAAAAGTTCCTTCTTTTTTTACAGCTGAGTAGTATTCCATTGTGTAAATGTACCACAGCATTTTTATTCACTCATTTGCTAATGGGTCCCTGGGCTATTTTCAAATCCTAACTATTTTTAAGAGCTCTGGTAATGGGAAGATGTAATTTGCATAATATATTGAAAGATATTGAAACTAACATTTTTATTCTTGAAAATTATGTTCACTTTATCCTTTTCATCATATTAGCACTGAGCTTGCTGTTCAGTGCTAATTAAAAAATAGAAGAGTACATGTTATAGTGTAAGTTTCTTGTGTAAAGTTAAAGGAAGCAAATAGATTTTGGAGAAAGACAGTGAATAGAAGAATTGCTCTTTTTTTTTTTTTAACCTTCACTATAGAAAAAATCTTAAAGTGGTATAAAAGAAATCAACAAACAGGTAATACAGACATAGGGCTTGTGTTTTCATTCTCATTTACAATGTATTGGAGGAACCAATCCTATCTAATAAAAGAGAAACATGCGCTGAAGCTGGTTTGGCTCAGTGGATGGAGCGTTGGCCTGCGGACTGAAGGGTCCCAGGTTCAATTTTGGTCAGGGGCATGTGCATTGGTTGCGGGCACATCCCCAGTAAGGGGCGTGCAGAAGGCGGCTGATCAATGTCTCTCTCTCATAGATGTTTCTAGCTTTCTATCTCTCTCCCTTCCTCTTTGTGAAAAATCAATAAAATATATTTTTAAAAAAAGAGAGAGAAACATGCAAATTGACCATATCTCTTCTATGCCCACAAGCCACACCCACCAGCCAATCAGGAGTGAGTATGCAAATCAATCCAACTAAGCTGGTGGCAGCCGTGGCGCTGGAGTGAGCAGGAAGCTTGCGTTGCCCCCAGTGATGGAGGAAACCAAGCTTCCCGCCCACCCTGGCTTGCCTTTGCCTCTGCTCAAGGTTACAAAGTTTCAGTTACAGAAGATAAAAAAAAATCCCAGAGACAGGCTTCCAGCTGGGCCTGGCTTTCACTCAAAAGGTGCTGAGAAAAAAAAAAAAAAATAAGCAAAATAGGAGAGGTTGGGAGCTTGGGTCACTGGGAGCCATGGCCAGCCTGCAAACAGCCATCAGCCCCTCACCCAGGCTGGCCAGGAACCCCAGCAGGACCCCCACCCTGATCCAGGACACCCTTCAGGGAAAACCAGCTGACCCCCACCCATGTACCCGGCCTCAATCTATACTAACAAAAGGGTTATATGCTAATTAGACCGAAAAAACTTCCAGGAAACCTTCTGGACATTCTTGTGTCCAAAGCCATGGTGGCAGGGCTGAGGTAGTAGTAGTTAGAGGCCAAGAGGCGAGGGCAGTTGTGGGTGATCAGGCCAGGATGGGATGCCAATTGTAAGTGATCAGGCTAGTAGGGGGTGGGGCAGTTGAGGGTAAAGCAGACAAGCAGGGTGGCCAGTTGGGGACGAGCAAGCTATCAATGGGGGTCAATTGGAGGTGAACAGGCCACCAGAGGGGCAGTTGGGGGCGAGCACACTGGCACGGGGGGCAGTTGGGGATGATCAGGCTGGTGGGGGATCATTTGAGGTAAACAAGCTAGTGGGGGGTGGGAGTTGGGGCCAAGCAAGCCAACAGGCAGAGTGGTTAGGGAAAATCAGGCAGGCAGGCAGACAGGTGAGTGGTTAGGAGCCTGCAATCCCAGATTTCAACAGGGATGTCCGACTGCCAGTTTAGGCCTGATCCCTGTAAACTGGCAGTAGGACATCCTTTGAGGGCTCCCAGGTTGAAGTAGGTACAAGCCAGGCTGAGGAACATTCCCCCACCCCCATGCACGAATTTTGTGCACCACACCACTAGCCTTAAACGTTATCCCAAAACTTATATGAAGCCATCACATCAAAATACCCTCATGTGGTTACATTGCTTAGCACTAATTTAAAAGAGACCAGGGAAGTGAGTGTTAGCTAATTGGCTTTATCCAAAGAGGAAAACAAGCCTCTCACATCTTTATAACAAGAGATAGTTATACAACGTGGAGCCCAGTGGTCTGCAGGAGGCAGGCCCTTCCTCCCACAGAAGAGATAGGGGTGCTATATTCCGTGGTATTTACATTTCAACGAGGGGGCTCAGAAATACTTGAGAAAGATATTTCTAGGTGATTACACTGGCAGGAGGTTTATTTAGCCTTTGGATTTTTTTTTTGCTTGCATCTTAAAGACACAAAAAGAGAACTTACATAATTACACATGTTCTCAAGTTAATGCTCTAAGACAAGGGAGGTAAATTTAACTTCTCATTTTTATCACGCATTTGCCCTTAAGGTGTGTACAGTATATTCTGCATCCACCCAAATAAGAGAAGCTGCCAACAATGATATTTTTTTACTTCTTCCCCAAGTCTGTCCTCCCGGGAAGATGTAAATAGCTGAGCCCACTAGGTCATAGCCTCCCCCCAGCAGGCATCACTGCGCCCAGTGCTGTCTCTCCCTGAGCGTGTTTCTGCTGGCAGCTCAGTGGACAGGTCTCTGCAGCCAGAGGCTCTTCACAACATCCCCTTCCCACCTGGATGGCAATTGTTTTGTTTTTTGGCTTCAGAATCCATTCAGCCTCATTCAAGCAAATCATAAAAGCGGGGAGGTTATTACCTCCGGAGGAATCCCTCAGTGGGGCGCAGGAGCCGAGGGATAAATGCTTCAACCTTCATCTTTCACACACACAATTTAGTGGGTCTATTAGTCAGCCTCTCAGGGGTCTTTGGCAGAATGGAGTTCCTATTGCCCACAGCGACAGTCACAGTAATATCTCCTATACTGGCTTTGCATATCTTTCTCTCTCATTTCCGCAGCCACCTTTCTCCATCCCCAGCCCTAAAAGATCCTTTGTTTTGAAAACTCCAGTGCTTACACTAGTGCCGACTAGATAATCAATGATAATCTTCACATTTCAAAGTCTGTAACATCGGTAACACCTGCGCAACCCCTTTTATCATGCAGGCAACATTCACAGGTTTCAGAAATTAGGGCATAGATATTATTGAGAGGCCATTATTCCACCTACTATAATACTCACAGGTAATAACTACATTTATCTGGATGTTTCCTGCGAGTAGCAAAAAGCATCGCATATTCTGGCAGCTCACGGCAGCAAGATGTTATCAGCAATCAGACCTCAATTCCACAATCTTGGTACTTAAGTTCTGGCTACGAAAGAATTCAGAGCCAGGACTCCAACTGTATAAGAAAGTTCATTGAGAAAGTCACAGAGGTATAAGTGAGTTGAGAAGAAATTGGCTCAGAAAACGAGTTGCAGAGGTAAAAGAAAGGGCGCTTGGTGAAAGGTTAAGGTAGCATGCCTGGAAAGGGAGTAGAAAAGGCCCAGGGATGCTCCTGAAGGGAATTTATGGATCCTCCATCCTAAGGGATTTCAAGGGAGGCCCTCAGGAAAATCTCAGTAGACTATTTATCAGTCTTCTAGGTGTGCCCCTTTAGGGTTGTGGTAACCACTGATTGGTCAGTGCCGGGGCAGGGAGTCATTAATCAATATAGGTTGTCCTGATGTCAATGATGGCATCACTTGTCTGGCTTTGCTGCTTTTCTGAAACTGGAGCTGAAAAACAACTGCGGGTCAGAACCTCATTGTGCTGAGGGCTTAATGCTTAAGGGTCATCTCCGCCACTCTTGTTTGTTCCCACTTTAGAGGAGGATCAAACCTACATGACTAGCAACATGCCAGGGAAGGAAAGGTCAGGGGTGAGTATGAACTGAATGACCAGTCAGGGGTTCTAAAACAAATGACCCTGGATATGTTCGGGAAGGAAAGGTTACCCTAGGTATCAGGTCCCACCCTATAATTGTCCGTTGCTAGGCATCCGGGGCTCTCCACTCTGGTGACCTTCTGGATCTGGCCCATTGTCCTTTCTCTGCTCACATCTGTCTATCTACTTACCACAAAAGAGTAAGGTTCCAAAATATTCTGTTAGAGATGAATATTGGAGACTGAAACAGTTAATTTTAATAAGACATAAAAGCAATAAATAGTAGAAAATTTCAGATTTTGAAAGGATTAGAAAAAAACTCTTCTATTAGTCAAGAAGTCATAGCATCTGAAACTATGCAAAAGAAATATTGAAAGGTCCTGGGTTTAATTAAGCCATGTGTCAAAATATTTTATTTACCAACCTGATATTAACGATTGACTAATAGCTACAGGCTGGTCACAAAAATTTCTCATTACCATCACAGGAGCTAAAATACCACCTAGGGCTTTGGATAAGAAGATATGGAAACCTGGCCACATTATACAATCCAAAGGTCCTTATATCCAAAAAAATTGTATATAATGAAATGTGTTCAAAATAAAGAAAAGTAGACTTTGAAAGACAAAAAGGGAGAGGCAATAGAAGTGGGATTGTAAGAAAATGAGGAAAATTATTGTTTGAAAATAACCATTCCCTTTACAAGGGGATTATGATTCAGTTATTCTGAAACATTTTCAGTGCCATTAAATATATAAAATGTAGGTATTTGTAAAATGATAGGAGGTGGTATCTTCTCATTCCCTTGTTCAAGCTACCTCAAGAGCTTTCTGATATTTGGAATACATGGTCCCCAAATCATGTAGCTTTACCCTCAAAGGTCCTCAGGTTAAATACACAATGAATGAAGGTAATGTATTTGTTATGCTTTTTCAGGCCTAGAAATGGAGAAATGTGAGAATAAGTTTGTCATCAGCTAATAGATTCCTAAAGTGACCGTTGAGAAATCACAGGACCACTGTCATCCCCTCTCTGTTCCCCTTGAGTAAGTTCAGGACCTGACACAGGAATGGCCACCCCTAAAGATGGCTCAGCCACCAGCATGTCTTATGCTTTCTAGTAAACCTTAAAGACATTCTCAATCTTGTATCATGCATCTCTCTTAGCTTGTGTTTTTCTACTAGATTTGAAAGGCCAGGGTCAGATTTGTTTTGAGAAATTACTTTAATTTGTGAGCAAATGTTGGTTTTGGCATCTGCCGCTACCATGAGTCACAGAATACCAGAGCACTTTCACCGTCCTGAGGTGACAGCCCCGCATCCATTAGCTAGAGAGCCGCCTTTCTGTGAAAGGTCCCCAGATTAACTCCTCCCCCTTTGGAGCTGTGACCTTTGGATGATGAATGTGCCACCAACACAAATATTTTACCAGCTTTTAAAATATTTATTTTTTGTGTGTGTCAAAGTTTGGGACTAGTATTTTTTTATGCAATATGTGAAATAGATTTATAATATTAAAATAAGATAAATGAGAATGGGGAAAAAATAATAAACTTTAACCAGACCGAGCTTTCAAATCTGGAAACTCATGCCCATCAGGGAACTGCAACTGAAAAGTTTAAATCTCATAACTCAGAGCTTTAATACTTTGCAGTCAGCAGAACCATAGGATAAACTTGTAAAACTGTAGGTGATCAAATTCTGCACCCATATATTCAGGGCAGTGATCAGGAATTTGCATGTTTAACATGTTACCCTGCACGGCTCCATTGCTAGATGAGAGGAGTGATTAAGAGTTTGGTGTCTGTAGTCAGATCAGCGTTTAAATCCCAGTTCCACCTCTACTAACCATGGAATCCTGGCAATTTCCTTAAGTTATAAGCATTAGTTTCCATAGCTATAGAATATGGAAAATAATTGTGTGTATGGTATAGGATTAGATATGGTAATCATACAAAATGGAATGGGGTCAGTCCTCACAAACATTATCTGTGGTCATTATTGTCTGCTGCCTGCAGAATTCAAATAACATAAACCTGTCTTTTCAAAACAACCATCCATATATACCATAGGCAAGCTAGTTCCACATAGATATTTTCTAAATATTAAATGTGTCCCAAAGTATTGTAAGAAATTTTAATGTAGGGTCTGGTGTATACTCAACAGAACACCGGTATCTTGTGATGATGGTTTAAGTATGACAATGATTTCTGTGACTCATAAACCCACAAAGGAAAACAAACATTCTACAAACTATATGACAAAGCAGTCTCTTGTTGTTGTTGTTGTTTTTTTTAATTAATGGTTTAAAAAAAAAAGTCAGTCTTTAGTTTGATCTAGCTCCTGACATCATGCACTATTCACAATGCGGTATGTGAGACACAGAGAAAAGGAAAACACTCGCTCACCGGAAGAGGTCATACCTATGATAAAATCCCTATGAAAAGAGTGGCACTCTGGATCTTAGGCTGTGTGGTTCTGATTAGCATTTGATCAGCCTGAGAGGAACAAGTCAAACACGGTTAGAAGCCCAGCAGGAGCCCCTCTGCATGATCTTTTGTAACAGTGAGAGGAGGGAGTTAACAGTCACAGTGCCATTGTTCTGGGCGCTTTAGATCTCTGTGCTACTGAACACAAAGCAAAACAGCCAGAGGCTTTCTACTCCCAAACTGTACTGCAATTCGCAGAGCACAGGCCAAAATATGGCAGTAAAACAAAGCCCACGGGCTTCAAACCAACGAACAAAGTCAAATCCTATGCGGAGCAGTAGAATAGAGGTAGTGATGTCTTCTCTTCAATCTTCATCAAAACGCTTTTCTAGCCGAGACGGGTTTGGCTCAGTGGATAGAGTGTGGGCTTGCGAACTGAAAGGTCCCAGGTTCGATTCCCGTTGAGGGCATGTACCTTGCTAGCGGGCACATCTCCACTGTGGAGCGTGCAGGAGGCAGCTGATTGATGTCTCTCTCTCATCGATGTTTCTGACTTTCTATCTCTCTCCATTCCTCTCTATAAAAAAAATCAATAAAATATATTTAAAAAAAAACAAAACAAACAAAAAAACACTTTTCTATTTCTTACTTTCAGATGGGGAGAATATTTAACAAACTCTCCAGATTTGTTGAAATCAAGACTTTAATGAGAACTAGCAACCAGACTATCTAATAATCTTGAGGAGAAAACGTAGTCACATCTTAATCTCAAATAAATACAAGTGAGGGCAGATGCCTGACTCACAGGCAGTGAGTCACCCAAAGGAGTAATGACTTCTGCTTGTAGACTAGGAGAGTAAGGGATGATCTTTAGTTTAAGGCAGTATGTGTCTCGGGATGTGTTTGGAACTGACCGACATCATAACCTTGATCTGTGGCCACCATCCTTTGAGGTGGCTAATGATGGTTCAGTGTGAGCAGCTAAAGAGAAACATTTAGAGTGTCTTGGTGGAAAAGTTGGCCAAGGTGAGCTGGCTGCCCTGGCTGAGCTTGAGTGTCTTGACGGGCAAGTGCCCAATTGTGAATGAAGCTTAGTAACTGCTCTGGTTTGAATTAGGCTTCTCTTCATAGGTTCAAGCTCCAATCCTCACTGTGATGGTGTTTGGAGATGCGGCCTTTGGGAATTAATTCTGTTTAAACAAGCTCATGAAGGTGAGGCCCACAGAATACAATTAGTACACCAAAGAGAATGCTTGTTTTCTCACCATCTGAAGGCCAGGAAGATGGTTGTCACCAGAATCTGACAATATTTGTACAGTGGTACCTCGAGATATGACTTTAATTCGTTCCGTAACCTTGAGGCGTGGGAAACTATGAGATGCTCGAGTAGAGGTAAACTGGTGGGTCTTGTGCACCTGGCCGATTCACGCAATTACTCGTATCTCACCTGTTGCTCGTATTTCAAAGCAAAAATCGCTCACTCGATGGCTCGTATCTCAAAAATCTTGTATGTTAGGGCACTCGTATCTCGAGGTACCACTGTACCTGGCTTTGGGCTTTTCAGCCTCCAAAACACTAAGATATAAATTCCTATTGTTTAGTACACACAATTTGTGGTGTTAGTTATTGCATCCTAAGCCAGCCAGAACAGTGACAAGATGATCCTTTATGAAACACCAGGAAGGGAACAGTTCCAGCACCACACTGGCCTTCCAAGTAAAGGTCACTACAGTGGGGATCATCCCACATGCTTTACCATTTGGCCTTCAACACGTACAGGTCTTATGACACTAGGCATTAAAACCAGGTGTTATCCACCAGGAAATCATTAGAATTTGCTGGTATGTTTATGGTTAAAATCTATTTGAGGTTTCTCTCCTGAGAAATGAATAGCTTGGTCATACCAGTTCCATATTTTTCTATTTATCTGTTGAGTTTAAGCTCAAAGTTGTGTGTGTTCTTTATATAGTTTGGAATGTAATAATAATTAATTAAATTATGTTAAATGTGCATCCAGCATGATTGAATCACATTGTTCTGTGGGGCAAAATAGAAATACACAAACATGTTTATATCTCATTTATTATTTGTATTTTTATTTGTATTTTTTTCTTTCTTCTTCGGCTATTTCTTCTGCATTTGCTTTGTTCTCCTCCTTCCCATTCTCTCTCTCCTTTGCCTTCCTCCCCTCTTCTTTCCACATGTGTTTACTGGCCACATCTGACTGTCAGGCATTGTGTCCACTCATTACATACAAAGATAAATATCTAGGCACCTTCAGTCTATCTGGACACTGACCTTCCGATAAATAATTGAACATAATGTGAATATTGTTCTATTTAATTTTCATGCTTCATTTTTTGCTTTTTAAAAATCTATTTGCTTTCTTTTGACTAGGAAGTTATGTGATGTCAGCTTTATTAATTTTAATTATATAGCACTAATTTCCTAGAAATGGGTGAAACATTTATGATAAGCTATGTGCATTGATTCATTATTAAACCTGAACTAAAGCTTGCTTTTTTCTTCCTTGAATTTCTTCCATTCTTCATAGGCAAAATAAATTAGGCTGAATCTATATCATTGTTATATGCAACCATAA
>PVJN01023717.1:0-31937 GCA_004026805.1 Lasiurus borealis
GTGATATGTTAAGCATGATTCTGAGTGTAGTACATGCATTAATCTTCATAGTGGTTCTTGAGGCATGGAGAAAGACAAGAAGAGATAAGAACAAGGGAGCTTTCTGCAACTATAAAATGAGGACTGTGGGTTCCCTGAGAAGAGAAAAATTTTAATTTCATTCCCACTCAGGGTCCTCAGACAGTCACCAGTCCTCAGAGTGAAAAGAAATAGCTATGAGATCCCATTGAGGTCTCACAGAGAAGACCTAACTGAGGCCTGAGGATGTTCAGCCCTGACAGACGTCCCCACTCATTTCCCATCAGGTCACAGTCTCTCACTTTTAAGGATTCATGGTATTTGGACAATCAGTAGTGACAACTATGGTCTCAGGCATAGAGGACTCTCCCCCACTGCAGTCCTCCAAGTAAGAACTCTACTAACTGTCATGTGATTATGGTGTGGAGAAGGAAAACCTGAAAACTGAACTTGTGTTTCTTGCCACTTGAAATTTGGCTTACTTTAGCTTTAGGAACAGAATATGATGTGATAGGACTGGCCCAGGTGAGCTTCTGAGGCCACTGCACTTAAACTGTGTCCACTTGAATCCCCCTGATGTGTTCCAGCTCATGGGTCCAAGGAGAGTGTCTTCTCTCACCCAGAATTACTAGCATACATTCTAACTTGTGAACACATTTCAAAAAATGTATAGAAATCAATTTCAAAAAGTCTTTATGTCAAGTTCTTAATTCAGGAGTCTCCTGATTTCTAATTTTTCAAAGTGCTCATATTTATCCTCCTTGATATCACCTCAAGAGAAAGAGTTTGAAAGAGTCTGAAACAAGTCATGAACAATTATACAAGGAATGCTGGACTTAGTCTGAGATATAATCACATAACAGAGTAGAGTTTTTATTTCCACTAACTCTAGAAATGATGAAAATGCCTATATTTCAGCTGTGTCTTCCATAGGAATAATCTCCTGCAGAACTGAAAAAGTACTCTGTTGTAATGTAGCCCCCAATGTATTTGAAATTGATTTCTCAATAATTACCTTCTCATTTTCCTTAAGCAAAACATTTTGATGATTTTAAACATGCCAAATAGGAAGAAAAAAACTTTGATAGTATTGCCACTTGCTAGAGTTATTTAAAATTATGTACACATTTTTTAAAATGATAGACAGATTATGCACACTACCAGAGCATAATATATGATAGGGATAAATGCTTCTTTGTTTTCTTGTTGAAGATTTTGCTTTGTGACAAGGCACAGCTGTCAGGGCCTCAGCAGAACTCGGGGGCTTATTTTTGGCAGGAAAAACAATTACAGTGTGAGTTTTCTGACTTTGTTCCAAACATAGTTCCTTTTTCCATAAAGGTAGCTGACAGACCATAGGAACTCTAACCAAACTGAGAACCAAGAAAGCACCTTTCGTTTCTGGAAATGATATGTCAAGTCATCAATTTTCTTTTAAATTGATTTCAAACAGGAAGGGAGAGAGAGAGAGAAACATCAATGATAAGAGAGAATCATTGATCAGCTGCCTCCTGCACACCCCACACTGGGGATTGAGCCTGCATCCTGGGCATATCCTGACTGGGAATCTAACCTCAACCTCCTGGTTCATAGGTCAACGCTCAACCAATGTGGGGAATGCAGAAGGCATCTGATCAATTATTCTCTCTCATTATTGATGTCTCTCTCACTCCCTCTCCCTTCCTCCCTCTCTCTCTCTCTCTCTCTCTCTCTCTCACCAATAAAAACATATTTTTTAATAAAAGAACTTAAAGATTTTTTTGAGGTTGACTTCTGTACATCTTTTGAAATGTGTTCACAAGTTAGAATATACCACACTGGCAGACAAGTCATCGAATTTTCCAGGTAAAAAGCTTACAATCTCAGTTATTCAAAAGGATGCTTTGAAATTCACAATAGGTTTTTTAAAGGCCTGAGAGACACTACAGTTTCTGTTACAGTCATGGATCCATGAACAAATGTTTTATTATTTGTTCCCATGCAAAAAAATACACATTTCTAAGCCAAGATGACAAATCTCAATTGATGGACGAATTATAAAATATTTCTGGTACATTTGTTGTCACAAATCCATCAAACACCAAAAGTTATCCATGTGTGCATCAAATCACTCCAAATGTATTTATTTCAACAATTTTCATTTTGCTATGGAGTCCTTATGTGCTGAATTTATTTTCAAGATAAAACTTACATTATCATTTAGGTGATGGCTCCCTCTGTTCTTCTCAGTCAGAATCATGAATGCCTGGTGGGAAGGAGTTCAGTGTTCTTTAAGTTTAAGGATGTGTGTTTGTTTGTGTTGTGTGTCCCTGTGGTAACATATTGTAGTGATTTATGTGCACAGTTAGGGACAAGTGGCTGCAATTAAGAAACTCTAGGCGGAGGCCTGTTTATCACTGCTACCTACCACAGCAAGGTCAGGATGAGAAGGATGGGATTCTGTAAGTCACATCTGTTATTTGCTTGATTGATTTTGGTTTAATCAAAACTTAAAACTTAAAGCTGAAGTTTGGGGTTGGGAGGAGAAAGGGAGCTGGGATAAAAGAAAAGTTTTTAAAACTCTACTAGAGATTCATTCTCTACTAGTATTATAAGCAGACAGTTGAAGTTATTCTCCACTCAGACATTTAAATAGTCTGAGCTGTTTCAATATGCTGTTGAATGTTAGCTAATTGAATTTCTATGGTGCCCATCCTGAGAATTTTTTATTCTCTTTCAAAGCAAACCAGTGAGAAGACAGAATATAAAAAGATTGGCCTTTGGTAGGCTAGGAAATTTCAACATTTGAAGGAAGAATATATCTCATAACTTTTAACATCTTTTTCCTGATCCTCAAATTGGATTTGAGTTGGCTTTTAAGAGAAAAATATATTTATTATAAGGTTGTTAAAAATATACACATAAAATTCCAAACCATTAAATATAGGTAGAAATAAACATGGTAACCATGGAGGTTAATACATTAACCACAACCTAGCACTAAATTTAGCTTTGAACTTTCTTGAAGACAAAAACAAAAATGGTAATGCAGTCAAGTCTGTGTGTTCTATTTATTATCTGATAGACAAAAACATCATGAAACTGATTTCACAGAGTTCCTGCCTTTTAGGATTCCATACATTAGTGACCCTTATCATGGAATCAATAGGCAATTGACTTATAAAAAGGTTAACAACCTCTTTTATCATTTGAATATATCAGGTATTTGCATTGAAAAAGACAGCAAGATATATTAAAAGTGAATATATTATCTTCTTAGAACATCATACTACAGATGTTTATATTCACCTGCCCCGTGGGATGGGATGTACCTATTCCAAAAACAAAGTGAAAGTGATGCATTAGACTATCACATTTCCCTAATGTGTTTTATCCATGAAGACTAAAATCTTTGGTGCTACTTCATTGCCAGGAAAATAAAAATCATGTACATTGCTAGATTGAACACTGATTTGGAAAGTAATGAAGCACTGAACTCTTAGTATATTGTTTCAGTATATTGTAAAGACCAAAATCAAGGATAATCATGCATATCTCACCTTATAAGAAGGTGGGGTGGGAGACGTGGCAATGAAATAATAGGTGTTTGCCAAATAAGAACTTTTCAGATACCAAAAAAGAACAAGTCAGAAATGAGTAAGAAGAGAAAAGTTTCACAACAATTTTTAAGAAGCTGATATAATGTCTAGACTGCTCACAAATATCTTAGCTGACTCTTACACGAAAAGAGCTCAGTAAATACCCATAAGTATGTCACAAATATACAGCCCTAGTCTCTTTTGCTTACATGTTATTAAGTACAGGTGAAAGGATATAATAACAAGGTATTTGTATTAACAACAAAAAGTATAATGTAAATAAGAATGGCAAAATAAAGTGTATTATTTCCAAATTATGACTTTTCATAGAGCTACCAAAAGAAATAAGTGAAATCTGTATGTTACAAGATATGCAGTTAGGTTTAAAAGACAAGGTAGGGCATATGATACCATTTTTTATAAACACAGAACTATAAAAACAGTAATTCAGGTATTTATGACTATATATATAAAATCATTAAAAGACTTTGGAATGCTTCACAGCAAATTTTAAGAGTGGGTTACCAGGAGGGAACATAGGTAACAATAGACACATTGAAAGTTAATTAGCTTTACCTATACTGTTTAACATATTTTTAAGAAAATGTACTGTGGATTATTAATATAATAAAAGCATAGTTTTTAAACAGTACTATAGACTGAATATTTATGTCCTCCAAAAATTCATATGTTGAAATCCTAACTCCTAATGTTGATGGTATTAGGAGGTTGGGGTTTTGGGACGTGGTTATGTCATGAGGGTAGAACCCTCATGAATAGGATTAGTGCCCTATAAAAGAGACCCAAGAAAGTTCACTCATTCTTCTACCATATAAGAACAGCAAGAAGATATCTATGAACAAGAAAGTAGACTCTCACCAGGCTCCAAATTGACCAACAACTTGATCTTAGATTTAAGCAGTCTCCAAAACTATAAAAAATAAATTTCTACTGTTTATAAACCATCCAGTATTTGGAATGTTTGTTATGGCACCTTAACTTACTGAGACAAACCATAGTAAGGAAGTGCTGAGGTTCTTATCCCACCATTAAGGAGGATTCAGCAATCTGGAGAAAGGCTGTGTGTAGATTAAATAGGAGTCCAAGGATGAAAGATAATTTTGAAAGGCCTTGGGGGTCAGAGGAGCTAAAGATCTCCCCTGTCTCAGCACCCTTGCTTTTTATTAACACAATTTGTCCATAGGCAAGGTGGAAATAATACACTACAAAGGGTAGGGTTTACAGAAGCATTGTCAGATTGGAGAATAGCCTACAGCTGTTCAATGTGTGGCCAACAGGAGGCAATAACGTGTAGATTAAGATGCCTTGAGCTGTTCAGTAGCAAACAATAATCTTATTCATGTGTGGGGGGAAATGCTCTTTAGCCACTCCAACAGGTAATTACATATTGACTCAACTCTTGTTGAACCCCCAAGTTTCATCAACCTTTTGATAAAACTCTTGTAATTATGACATGCTGGAATTGGCTTTCAGCAAGAAAGGAAAATAAAAGTATTATAAAATTGTCAAATGGATAAGTTAGATAAGATTTCATTATATAACAGAAGTCAAATTCAATTAGGCAAAAGAATATATTTAATAGTGTTGGAACAACTTACCAACCCTGAAAAAGTATTTTGTCTTTTTGGAAAAACGTGTGCAAAACTATTTTCAGGCAAATCAAATATTTAAATATAAAAATGTGTGTGGGAGTCAAAATGGTCTCCTAGAAATGTCCACCCACTAATCCCTGGCTCCATGAATATGCTACACTACAAGCAACAGGTACTTCACAAAAGTAATTAAGGTTAAACATCTCAAAATAGGAAGATTATTCTGGATTATCCAAGTGGGCCCAATCTATCCAAATAAGCCTTTACGAGTCAAGAAGCTTCTCTGGAGGGAGACATGTGGCAAAAGCATACTTTGGAGATTTTAGCAGGAAAAGAACTCAAGTTGCCCTTGCTGAAGGGGCCAAGTGGAAAGCATGCATTGATGGCAGGCAGCCAGGGGAAGCAAAGAAGCTGCAGTGATTGACTCCAGTGTGGAAACAGAGCCCTGAATTTTGGCAAGAGCATCAATTTTAGGCTAATGCTTGCCCCCAAAATATCTCTCATTGTGAAGGTGTCATGGACTTTTCATATCACCAACAGACATCTCTCAGGTTTGAACAGCCTAGGGTCTTGTTGCCTAGACATGCCTACTTATTTACTACAGGCAAATAGAACTATTTGTATTTCCCATTTCTTTGATGCTTGGGATATTGAGTTTATCATTAAGAAAATACTGTTTCATTTAATATGGAAAAATGGAAAGGGAAATTGTTTAAAAGGTATTCTACTGACTTGTATGGAAATGATCTTCCAATGCTGATATTATATATTTCTAAAGATATACATTTTAAAGTCCTTTCCAGCCTCTAGAAGCTCCCTACATGTCTTGGCTTCATTCTAATTTCTCTTTTTCACATCTCCTGCTACTGACTTACCCTGCTTCCTTTTTAGAAGGACCCTTATGACTACTTTGGGCCCATTCAGATAATCTGGGAAAATCTCCCCTTCTCAAGATCCTTAATTTAATGAGATCTACAAAGTGTCTTTTTCCAGGTAAGGTAACATAGTCACAGGTTGCAGGGATTAAAGACTGAAAAATTTTTAAAGGAGAAGACATTATTCATCCTACCACACTCAATTATAAAAGATTTTTAACAATTTATATGCAGAAAAATCTGTTAAATTTTTTTGTCTCTTTGCAGGAAACAACAAAAAATGTTATTTATTCTACATCAAGTCCCTCCTGCAATAGAGTTTTAAATGACTACAAAAATGAGTTTGGCTGCTTGAAGGGTTTTTTTATTATAATAATTTACAAATCTCATTAAGCTTTGTTATTGTTTTCCCAATTCTGAATCCACAGCTGTCACCAGAATGACACGCATGAGTTAGAGGGTATATAAAAAAAAAAAAAACACTTGTGGGAGGACTTCCGGATTGTTTTTTGATATTTATGACAGGACTTCTTTTTTTTCCTTGACTGCATCTTATACAATGATTAAGTGCCATAAATTATTCTGGCTAATGAAAAAAAAATGTAAAATATAAAGTTCAGCTTCATTTATCTAAATCACAGAGGGAATTTCCCTATACCACCCTGGGATCTCTTTTTTTTTTTCTTTTTTTTTTATCAAAACTTACACACAGAGAACTACATTTTAGTTTTCAGAGTTAGGATGTGAATTCTAAATTTTAAAAATAGTAGGATCTTATTTCTCCCTAATCATGTCACAAATTGGCCCTTTGCAAATGAGTCATTTGGCCACTTAATGGCCATTGTAAAATTAAATCTAGCTGTAATAGTTACCATCAGTTCAACCATCTTTAACAAGTAAAGCATTCAACTAAAATCATGACAATTTTATATGAGATAATGATCATCGACAGTTGCTCTGAATTTACAATCAGCAATCAACCACAATCCCATTACAGCTTTGAGTACAAGACTCTCAGGGTTGGTCCTTCCTCACAAACATAATAGTAAGAAATATAATTGAAAATTGTGAATGGCGACCACAAAATCAGGAGACTAGCTTTATATATCGTGCCAACATCTGCCTCTGTATTTTACAGAAACATTAGATGTAATCTGAAAGATTATGGAAAAGAGCCATTCTATAGCTTATTTTTACTACTAAACTGATTCATTGCTATTGTTTACAAAACATGGAATAATTTTTGTAACTTAATATCCAGTAGCTGAATTCTACATGCACACGCTAATGGACAAAAGAAGTTTACCTAAAGTTTTGTGGAATATCAAGAGAAGTCCCATATTTCAATTAAAAAAAATAGAAATACCCAAAAGGCACTGACTTGTACTGATTTCATTATGGACACATTATGTAGTTAATTGCTAATAAAACTAAATAGGTCTTTTTAGTCACTACATGATGCACAAGTAAATAATTTGAATGTTTGAATACATAATACTTAAATTAACTTATTAAATAAAAAACATATCTTATTTTAGTCTAAGTCTTAAAGAAAGATGTCATTAAATTGCAGAAGGTTTGATACTTCATTTTATTCATAATCTAATATACTCTCTTTATATATGTAATATGACAATACAAGTAATTACCTATGGAGGTATTATAATAAGACTCTATGAAATGCGATATTATTTTCTAGTCACTAGAGTACTACTCAGTTTACTTCCTGTAGTTAATTTATCTAGGATTAATTTGCATAATAAGCCTATCTTTTTCAGGCAAAACTTCACGATTATTTAGCTACTGTCTACCCTCTTGTGCATGGCAGTGCCCCTTACCACTCCCAAGTCCATAGCCCCATGGCTGGGCAAGCAAGGCAGGCAGGCAGGCTAGTGCCATCCTTCCTGTAGATTATATTGAACTGGAATCAAGGGTAGAGAGTGTTCTTTTTTTCTGGTGATTAAAATGGAAAATATAAGCCCGTGTTTCTTCCGGTAGCCCAGATTTCTTCCTCCTGGAGATAATTGGCTTGGAAGAATTAATACTATTTGTAAAGTTAAGCTCTGATAAAAGATGCAGAGTGAAGGTTATGGCAGCATTTGAACCCTGGATTGCACTCATTCCAAAGATCCATCTTTATCCTTATGCACCCTCTGCCTTAGATTGTGGAGCCAACAAATTCCATTCTTTGCTTAAATCAATAAAAGTGTCAAGAAGGCATGGGATGGAAGAAAGGCAGAGAATAGGTTTTGACAAAAGAGGTGAGCTTATAATCATTTGAAAGATTGGTAAGGTTTTCATAGTGATGGGAAGGGTTAGCAAGTAAGAAGCATAAGGAGGTAGAATAGAAATATAATGAAGATGGGTTCTGCTGCTCTAGCCCCACCAAAGAACAGGTGCTGGGAGCTTTCCTTCCACAAAACCACCACCATTCCGGATGTCATATCCTCACTTGCTAAATTGCACTGAGGCCTGGGCACTGGAAGAAGGGAATGCAACAAGGGGAGTTTGCAAAATCTGCGGGCATGGAATGCATCACCTCGGTTAGAGAGTCCACTGAGAGGCAAGACAACAGGCAGCAAGGAACAGATCAGCTAGCTAATGGAGCCGCTGGGCGTCACCAGCATCATGCAGCGCGCATCCAAAGGACAGACATTGGTTTACCTCTCTGGCGCTGGTGGCCTATCATGTTCAGCAGTTTCTCCAGGTGGGTCCTGTTTCCCTACATGCTGGCACCTTACACCAGATACCATTGAGTTCCTCAAGCTTCATGTCCCATGACCCTCTTACTCCTGCTCCCAGCACAAGTCCCTTTCATCTTGCCCTTATTCTAAGTTAAATTTAATGCAGTGGCCTAAAGTCAGACCCTTGCTTCCTTCCAGGCCTCTCTTTGGTTCTTAAGAGTCTTTCATCTTTGAACTGAATTAATATCTTGCAAATCAAAGTTTGCTTTTTCATATCTATTATTTCTGGAGTGAGTTTCAAAAATTGAAAACACACACACACACACACACACACACACACAAATGAAACATTGTTTCTAATTCTTCAATCAACTTTGGTGCCTCTGGGTGACTTAAGGGTTATTTATTTACAAAGGGGATCAAACATTTATGAAACTCTTTCTATATGACAGGCACTATTCTGATGTCAAAAAGAAAAAGCCTAACAATTCTAAACAGTGTTCCACCATGTTCTGCATTCTGGTCAACTTTACATCTCTGTCAACATCATTTTCTCTTATATTTATTCTATCTAGGCCTAGTTACCCAGTGCATCCCATTTGTGTAAACTCAATCTAGAAATAAAATTTTTTTTGAGGTAACATCATGCTGCCTCTCTAATGTGACGTTTGATGGCACAGTTTCCTGGGATGGTCGATGGAATGGAGGCAGAGCCTCTTTTTTTCCCTTCAGTCAAGTTCTTGGTCTCCATGTGTCCCACTGAGGCTGATTTTTCTTTATTTTGTTCATTTGTGGGGGTGACAACAACCTCCTGCGTTCTTTGGTGTGAAGGTTCACTCATCTATCCTTGCTCCACCTGCTGGTGTGAACTCCGGTCACTCCTGGGCATGTTCTCCCAACTCTGCCATGCTACCCAGTTCCCCAGACCAGTGTGAGGCCCATACTGTCAGCACCTGCCTTTGGAACACCCTAGACCAAAAGAGGGCGCCAATCCCTCGCATTCAAATTGCCCCCAGTTTTCTGAAAGAGACTTTGCAGCATTCCTTTGGGACAGGCAGAGTTAAAAGCTGCCCCTCATTCTCTGGGGAAGAAAAGGATCCACATGCAAACACAATTTTATTTTTTTTGTAATCTCTGCTATCTGGAAAGAACATTTTCTTCTAACCCACCTTAGATTCATGCTTCCTCGAGGGAAGAGAAAGGTAGGAACAAACTTGTTGATCTTTCTTACCGTATTTACTCAGGTTTCTTTTTTTCAATTACAGTTGGCATTCCATATTATACTGAGCTTTATCTCATGGCTCAAAAGAGGTCGCTGAACCCTACCACCATTTATTTCATTTCTTTGTGCTCAGCAACTTGGGGTGGAGAATGGTCACAAGGAATTCAACCCAAACACACAAAAATTGCCATAGTAAAATGCACCAGCTTATTTTATATCTTATTAATATTTTTGAAGTCTCAGGTTACTGAGGTTTTTGAACTACCATGTCAAAGAGAAGAAAATTTTGCAAAATCCTGAATGCCCAGTGATCACTCCTCAGACTTCTCCTCTTTCTTCTACATTTCCTTTTCCAAAGTGATCTTCTCCAGAATCAGGCTTTAAACCCCAACTACTAGTAGATAGCAGTGACTCCTGAAGGCCCACACTGTCCCCTGAAACCCAAACTCATGTATTGGAAGGCCTACTCAGGAGCTTTCATCTTTTAATTAGTCTAACAAATATTTGTTGACACTGACTATTTGCAAGTCACTATTTTCACACTCCTAGCAAGAGATTGATTGTTTTATAGTCATCATAAAAAGCAACAACCAGAACTGGATTAAATTTGTTTGCTCAATCAATAATAACTCACCTCAATGAACATGCTTCTGAAAGCTAGCCAATCAGTGGCACCCTCCTACTTTTTTACAGCCAGCCAATCATCAGCCTCACTTCAATGAGCATGCCTCTGAAATTCAGCCCATCAGCAACATACTAACCCCCATAAAGAAGCTTCTCCAACTGAGTTAACTCATTCTTGCCAATACTTGAACTCCACACTTCCCAACACACCGAAAGAAGTCCAGCAGTCCTCTTTGTTGGAGAGACTGTGCCTAACAAGCTTACTCCTTCCTTTCTTAAGTAACAAATCCAGCCTTTGGACTTAGAATTGAATGCTGATCTCATATTTCAGGAGCTGAATACATGACTAAATGATGACACATTTGCATAAGATAGCTATGTAAAACCAATATATAGGCCCTGGATTGTTTGGCTCAATGGTTAGAGTGTCAGCCCATGGGACTGAAGGGTCTTGTGTATGCCTCTAGTTAGGTCTCTCCTAACACTTTTAACAAACCACACACAGTGAATTAACCTCAGAATGACTGATGGCCAAAACCAAGCTTATTAGAAAAATGTTCCTATATGGCTGCATCTAGTGGATACTGAGTGTAGTCTGCTAAGGCTGCCATAACAAAATATCACAGACTGAGTGGCTTATGTAATCAGCCTTTCTTCCTCCGGGTGCTGGAGGCTGGAAATCCAAGATCCGGGTATTGACAGGTTTGGTTCTTTCTGAGGCCTCTCCCTTGGCTTACCTGTACCGCCAAGTGGTCATCTTTCTTTGAGCGCACACATCTGATGTCTCACCTTGTGTCCAAATTTCCTCTTCTTCTAAGGACACCAGTTAGATTAGGTCAGGACGTACTCTAAAAAAAACACACCACAGTCTCATTTTAACTTAGTCACCTCTTTTAAGCCCGTGTCTCCAAATACAGTTCCATTCCAAAGTGCCGTAGGTAGGACTTCGATGTGGGCTGCATTTGAGAGGTGTACAATTCACCCCACAACATTGAGATACACAGCCCAGACCCCCTTTAGTACTAAAAGCAATTACTCCACCAGAGGCTGGAAGTACTGCCAAGACACTGCCTTTGGCTGTTAGCCATTTTTAGGAATTGCCTCACCTAAAAAATCTCCTTCCCCAAGATCCTCCTCTCACAAGTTGTTCATATTGCAAAAAAAAAAAGATCAACATGATGCTATAAAGGCCCTGCCCCTAACCTCAACCTGGGATAATTCTGAAGGCCCAGCCCACCCCAAGGCAACCCATAGGGTTCTCTGAGGCTCAGTTGCTAGTACATTACATTTCAATCTCTCCCCCTGTTTCTTCCTGTCCCCAGGCTTCGAAGGCTACTTCCTAATGCATTTACTACTCATTAATCTCTTTCTCCAAGTCTGCTTCCTGGGGGACGCAGCCTGTATAACACTGTGGAAACAGACCCTGATTGCATTGGGGAAAACTAGTAGAGGCAAATCTGGTTAGCCTGTTCTATTACTTAAAGTTCACAGACACTAATATTCCACACAGGGTTATGGAAATAGAGTGGTAAATTTCTGTTTCCTTTAAATAATTGTACTTTCATAAGTTGTTTATCATAGGGCAGAAATTGGAGTCCCTAACGAGCTGTTTGCATAGCATTATTATATTTAGATATTTTTAAGAGATGATATTTATTTATCACTGAAGTATGGAGTGTTTAGCTTTTGCTAAATTTTCCCTTGGGTATAAAAAAAGCAGGTCATGCTTAATAGAACATGAATTAAGCAGGGAAAATGCTCAGGGATGTAAAAATTCTGGTCTGGTCAACTGTGCCTGTGTATCCAGAGGAGTGGGCATGGTTGCTGGCAGAGCCCTGTGTTATGAAGAACAGAATGCAACATTCTTGCCATTGCTCCTGCTCACCTATGGAGACCAAACTTCTAAAGCAGGAAAGCTGAAAGCTTTGTCTCTGGACCAAAATGAGGACCCAGCATTGCCAGGCATCCTATATAATAAAAGCCTATTTTCCTAAGTGTCCAGTCATCTGCTTGGCCATTCAACCAATCAGAGCATAATATGCTAATGATATGCTAAGACCACTCAACCGCTCACTATGATGTGCACTGAACACCAGGGGCAGATGATCCCATGGTAGGTTAGCTTGCTGCTAGGGTCTGGCTGATTGGGACTGAGTGAGATGGGCTGGAGCCCTTCCATGGTCCTTCCGTGGCTGGCCAACGTCCAGTGTACCTCCTTGGCCCCGTTATTCGGAACCCCTCAGGGAATGTCAGAGACCTGGTTTCAGCCCAATTCCAAAGACCAGGCCAAGGCACTCCACTGGTGCATGAATTTGTGCACCAGGCCTCTGGTATAATATAAGAGAACTAACCAACTCCCAAGGCAGATGGCTCACCAGAAACCCCTTTGTCCTAGGACAAAGCTAAGCCTTTTAATGAAGAACCCCTACTCCCATCCCATCCCTCAGATCATGAGCATCTATTGCATCTATATATACCACAATATGACATTCTGCTTGTATGGTGTTTGTTATTGTGACTTAATCCAAATTGTGATCTGGTTTCCAATATCACCTTGAAGAGTGTTATAATCAGGGAGGTTTGATAATGAGAGTTGTCCATGATGTTAGCAGGTCCCTCTAGGCCCACTGCCACCACATCACACACTCACATGAATGACAATCACACACAAATGAGTTAGGGGGGAAAAAAAAGAAAGAAGGAAGGAAAGGAAGGAGGGAGGGAGAGAGTGAGAGAGGGAGGGAGAAAAGCAGGGCATACACCCTAGAGGTGAGAATAGATTCACATCAGGTAGTCATTTATAAAGTTCTTGGTTATCTAGCTATATGATTCTTATATTGCTTTATGTTAAATGGAGGGTTTTTTTAATGAATCTGGCCATGTTCTCTTTGAAGTCACATAACCATTATTAGGCAATGGATTCATACAGGAAAAGGAAAAGTATTCCAGGACCTATAATATAGGAGAAACTTAGGAGGTTGTCACTAGCAAGTCTACCATTCAGATCTCCAGAAATAATCAACAACTATCCAGCACAGAGAACATATGCCGTACAGAGGACTCTCATGTTGAGGTCACGCATCTAACTAAATCCACTCCATCAGTGCTTCTCAAACCATCTTGTGGTAAAAGACCGCTTGTGTTTGTTTTTATATCCAATTCATTTTTTATGTTAGTGAACTCATATTTTGGTCTATATCATGCTCAAAAAGATGAATCCACCGAAATGCTGGGGCATTCTGACAATGTCAAGCTGATCTAAAATGTTTTTATGCACTGACTACATTTTCCCAGTAATCCTGCAGAATTGGTTAACAAGTAGTTTATGGACAAGCACTGGTTTGTGGACTACACTTTGAGTAGGACAGTTCCGAGTAATGTGTGCCACTGAAAGGGGGATATAAACCTCACAGCACATCCCCCTGTCTCATTGCAGAACAAAATGGAAATAGATGAAAGCAAATTATCTTAGGTGAGCTCAAATCCTTAAAACCTATCCCTCTGACATTAACCCTTATCTCACTTCCTTTTTTCCTAAGGATACATCTGAAGTGAGAAGAGACATAAATCTTTAACAATCAAGAAATATATTTTTGAAATTCTGAAAGAATTGTTGCTAGATCAGTATGTATTTATTAATCCTCAATTCTGCACTAGGCACTAGGAGTTTCCTATTTAAAAAATCCATCTAGTAAAATATCAGAAGAGCGATTTTAGTCACTAAAGGAAGAGTCCCCAGTGGGTCTGTGAAGATCTTTTCCCTAGTGACACTACCAGTGTAAACCAATTTAAATTGCATTGCTGAACCAGAAATGATCAGTTCCCATTCACTGCTGCAAGCAAAGGCTTTATTGCTGGTGTATTCCACAGAACCACATCTGTCACCAGGTAAAAGCTGCAGGCAGGGCCTACCGTTGGTCTGTGCAATGCACAGGGTTAGACAACTTGAGACCACAATGTCACCTATCACATATCATGAATTAGTGAAGAGTTTTTGCAATATGTATCTTTTTTTTAATTAAAGAAAGAAAATAATTTTTCTGGCTGACTAGTTCATTTACTTAAAGTCAAAAGACAGCTCTTTCCAAGTTGGTCTGTTTGCTGGTCAATAACTAGTATGTCATAAAAATCAATTTTGACCCTCACAAGTTTTTGGAGTGACCAATTATAATTCCAAACCTTTCCTCAATAATAGAATGAGATATATGATTGCTAATTATTTGTTTCAAGGCAGTGTCCACAGGCTGATTTTTTTTAATAAGTTTTTATTGGCTTTAGAGAGAGAGGAAGAGAGGTGAAGAGAGAGAGAGAAAGAGAGAGAGAGAGAGAGAGAGAGAGAGAGAGAGAGAGAGAAACATCAATGAGAGAAGACCATCAATTGGCTGCCTCCTGCACACCCCCACTGGGGATTGAGCCCAAAACCTAGGCATATGCCCTGACCAGGAATCAAACCTAGCATCCTCTTGGTTCATGAGTTGATGCTCAACCACTGAGCCACACTGGCCAGGCACAGGCTGACTATTCTTACAGGGAGAAAAAGATATTGGTGTGTACGAGCCAAAAGTGTCACTCCATATTCAACAAGGTTTTAAAGGGGAATCTTCTAGAGAATATATAATAAATACACCTAGTTAAAGGAAGCCATATGTGCAACACATGCTTGACTAAAATAAAGGTTTTCAGAAGTGAGACCTCAGGATAGAATGCATGGGAGTTTAAATTTTTACATTAACAAAAATTTTTAAATAACTTGAAATTGCATAAAGTAAGGGCACCCAATTAACTACTTGAGAAAATAAGCAATGACCAAATCCCAAAATTTTTAATCAAATTTGACTGGCCCAACATAAAGGCTCATCTACACTTAGAATGTTATATAGACATAGATATAGACATGTAGATATATAATCTTTGTTATGTTGAAAATACCATGAGAAGATTTTTGATACAATGTTATGACGGAAAAGCATGATAAAAACATCTAACTCTAGGACAATTTCAATCATGCTAAACAAAGTGGCATGAAATATACCAACTTGTTACCGGACAATGATAATCTCTGAGGGAAGAAGTATTCGTGAATTAAAATTATTTTCCTTTCTCCCCCCGATATTTATTTCCCTCTGAAAATATGACTTTGATAATTAAGGGAAAAGAAGAGAAATGAACTTCATTAAAATAAATGCACATATATTATAAACAGGTTATTCTAGAAAGTTGAAAGAGGCATGATTACATTTGTTTAAATGGGTAGGGCCAAGCTGGCATGACTCAGTGATTGAGCTTTGATCTACAAACCAGGAAGTCACCAGTTCTATTCCGAGTCAGGGCCCATGCCCAGGTTGTGGGCTCGATCCCCAGTGTGGGGCGTGCAGGAGGCAGCCAAATAATGATTCTTTATCATCATTGGTATCTCTGTCTTGCTCTTGCGTCCTCTCTCTGAAATCAATAAAAATATATTTAATAAATTACTAAATATTTAATAAATTACTAAATAAAAATTGAGTTACATCTTTTTTTTTTTTACAAAAAGCAAATTAACTATCATGTTTCCAGATTTCAGTGTCAAGCAGAAGAATCCAACCACCTTTGGACAGATGTTCCAGTAGCTCTAATCTCTCTTCTTGTATCATTTTTCCAAGTCTTAGGAGATTGCTAAGCAGTTTTCCTTTGAGCATCATTGAATAAAAAAGCATGTTAATAATTTGGATTTCTAATCCTCTATACTAATCAGCAAATTTTCCTTAACAGCCTTCAAATTGGCTTATTCGGACTTCTCAGAAGGTCTAAAGGACCCAAAACTCCACTTCCCTTAGATTTCTCTCAACCAGAAAAAAAGCCTTTACACTGCTTTTTATTTTCATATTTTAACTAGAGAGAAATACATTAAGTTAATAAATCTGCATTTAAGTTTATCTTTTATCATTTAGATTTATCTTCTCTGCCTTGGTCCTAAATGTAACTTTGTAATCCTGATCCCCAAAGAATGCTTAATATATGTAATAAAGAATGCTTAGCAATATCCCCATAGTCTTTGGAAATCTTATCCTTATATTTAGATTAACTAGCTTAAAACCACTTTGTGTAATTTCAATTTATATTTACATTTAAATAAAAAGAGACTGTGAATCATATTAGAAAAACAAATCTTATACCAGTGCTCTAATATTGGCATAAATAATACCTTGGTTTATGTTTGAAGTGTTAATAATAATAAAATTTATATTAACAAGCACTACCTACATGTACCAGATGTTCAATTAAAGATTATTTCAGTCTACTGCCAGAAACCTTTATGATATTTAGTATCAATTATTGTTGCAAAATTGTGATTATAGGAAGTGGGAGGAAGAAGACACTGAGCATATACAAGGCCTTACTTAGAGGTAGTGTTGTGTGCTGTCCGCTTATCTTTGAAGCAGAATCAGACTTTAGTGGGAAGTTATCCAAACACCTGTCTCCCATTTAAGAGTGGGAAACCATTTACATGCAGAATAGGACTTGTCATAGAATATCATTCTTTGAGTTATCAGAGGATTGCACTTTGGCACAGAAGGTGTTAGCTTAAAATAGCAGTGCCAATAAGAAAATAAAAACCCAAAGTAATTTAAAGTAAAAATGTCTACTTATCCTATCTAATAAAAGAGTAATATGCAAATTGACCATACCTCTGCTACATCCACAAGCCATGCCCACCAGCCAATCAGGAATGAGTATGCAAATCAACCCAACCAAGATGGCTATGGCCACAGAGAGAGCAGGAGGGAGGTTTGAGCTGCCCCCCGGCAATGGAGGAAGCCAAGCTTTCCACAAACCCTGGCCATCCCAGGCCTCTGCTTAAGGCAACAAAGTTTCACAGAGCGAGCAGAAGGCTTGGCTCCACTCCATGCTACAAAGTTTTAATTGTAGAAGATAAATAAATCCCAGATACCAGGGCCTCCACTTGGGTCGCCAGGGGGTATAGCTGCCCTGAAAACTACCACAGGCCCCTCACCCAGGCTGCCCTACACCCCAAGGGAACCCTCACCTTGATCTGGGACACCTTTCAGGTCAAACCAGCTGACCCCCACCCATGCACCACGCCTCTATCCTATCTAATAAAAGAATAATTTGCAGATTGACCATCATTCCAACACACAAGATGGCTGCCCCCATGTGGACACAAGATCGCCACAACAAGATAGCCACAGGGGAGGGTAGTTGGGAGGGACCAGGCCTGTAAGGGAGGGCATTTGAGGGTGATCAAGCCTACAGGGGAGGGCAGTTAGGGGTGACCAGGCTGGCAGAGGAGGGAAGTTGAGGGTGATCAGCAGGAAAGGGCAGTTGGGGGGGAGGGGGACCCAGGACTGCAGGAGAGGGCAGTTAGGGGCAAACAGGCTGACAGGGGAGCATTTAGGCATCAATCAGTCTGGCAGGAGAGTGGTTAGGGGGTGATCAGACTGGCAGGCAGAAGCAGTTAGGCAATCAGGAAGGCAGGCAGGTAAGCAGTTGGGAGCCAGCAGTCCTGGATTGTGAAAGGGATGTCCCCCTACCCTCAAGGGGTCCCAGATGGGAGAAGGAACAGGCTGGTCTGAAGGACATCCTCCCACCCCTGCCCGTGCACAAATTTTATGCACCAGGCCTCTAGTTATTTACATAAAGAAAAAAGGATCAAAACTCAAGAAACATTACTGCTTATAATGATTGATTTCTCAGAGAAAAACTGTAGAATCATTTTTATGAACAAAACAAAATCTTGTAACAGTCTAAGGCCAGATCTGGTGTCGTTTGTTCATTTAAACAAGTATTAATATCAAACAAGTACTATACATAAATACATAATGAACAAAGTTACCTATATCAAATGTGTTATTTCCATGAGTTCTAATAATCTGGACAACAAAATATGCATACATACAAATAGATATATGCAATTTTTCCTATTTCATAATAGATGTTCAAAATTCCTATAAGTGATTGGAATAAAAGTATTACTGATTTAAATTTGGCATGTTAGAAAATCAATTATAAATGTAAATTGGCAGTAGTAAAATTTTCCACATTTTATGTCTTTTAAAGGCAATTATAGTCGAGCCTTAAACAATATGGTTTAATCTGTGGTATCCCCTTATCAGCAGATTTTTCAAGAAATACTGAAAATGTATTATTTAAAAAAATAATCTTAAATAATTTTCTAGCTTACTTTCTTGGGAGAACACAGCATATAAACTTACAACATGCGAAATATGTGCTAATCTACTCTTTATGTTATCCGGTTAGTGGGCTATTAGTAGTTAAGTTTTGGGGGAGTCAAAAGTTATATGCAGATTTTTGACTGCTCAGGAGGTCAGTGTGCTAATTCCTGTGTGGTTCAAGGTTCACACTTCCATGTACACATAATAACCAATATAGTTTATCCATTATAAAGTGTGAAAAAAGAATCATGCAGTTAAATGGTCCCAAATTTTTACCAAGAATAAAGTGCCTTTTGATAACATCTTTGTCTATTACTTATATTTCACTCTGTCCTTAATTATTTGTATGTATGATGCTTGAAACGTTCTTGGATGAATAGCTTGTCCCTTCTCTTGTACTCTTCTTTGGTCAAACATCCCCAATTTATCCTGTTCAGTGATGAGAAGCACATGTTGTAGAACTCAGTTTCCTAAAGCCAGCCTGGGTTAACTCCTGAACATGTGACAGATCCCAGCAAAGACCAGAATAGCCTATCTACCCTATCTGATACCAGTACATGAGGAATAAATGCATCTTGCGGTATGTATACATCTGACTACTTATTGATCAATTGATAAAACAAAATGAAAGAAAAAAAAATAATACAAAGACCTAATACTCCACAAACTTAATATTAAACATTAAGGAAGCCTTATATTCCAACAAATAATAATGAGCCACACTCTAAATTTTTCTGTCTGAAGGAGAAATGTGGCATTATCTCCTAAAGAAGAAATAACATTTAAATAACTCAATATCTCAATAATTACTTTTCTGTCTTTCCAACTAATCACATTTTATTAATGCCTCTAAATTTTATTATTCTTTGCATTAGTTAAATGACGATAAAGTAGGTCAGACATTACTTCTCAACTCCACCCCCTACTTCCAGTTCTTAAGTCCTTGTCTGTCTACATTCCATCTGCCTCAAACTATCTTTCCTACATTTTCATTTAACTTTCTCAGTGCCTACTTATCTACCAGAACTCAACTAAACATTACCTTCTCCAAGGAAACTTCCCTATGCATTCTTATTTAGAGACACCCTCCTTCTTGTTCCTTATAGCCTCACAGGGATGGGAACATCCATATAAGGCCTGAGAAATCATTTAGTCTATCTCTGCCAAGGCAAATCCAGGAAGGACTCATATTCAATAAATCTGGGAGCTTTTTTCATATAGCAACATCAATTTATATTAAGTAAATTATATTAAGCTGTTGATGCTATTAATATTCAAATGGCCCTTGGCAGAAAAAAGGTTCCCCACCCCTGCTCTAGAACAGTGGTCATACAAAACAGTATTTTTGAAGGAAGGCTCTGAAGAATAAAGCATTAAAACATTACATTTACAGCTTTTTTATATATTTTCTTTTTGTTGATTTCAGAGAGGAAAGGAGAAGGAGGGAGAGAGAGATAGAAACATCAATGATGAGAGAAAATCATTGATTGGCTGCCTCCATCATGCAATCCAGGTAAGTGCCCTGACTGGGAATTTAACCATTCCTCCTGATTCATAGGTTGACACTCAACCACTTAGCCACACCAGCCAAGCCACATACAGCTTTCTTCATCATAGAAATGAAATAGCATCATTATGAACACTATCACTTGTTACAAGGTTATGAAAGCTAAGATAAAATAAATAGAGCAAGGGCAGCAAATAACTGTGACTGGGAACATGTACTATTTCTCAGGCACTGAGCTAAGTGCTTTACATGGATTATTTAACTCTTCCAGTACTCCATCGGGTTTTACTATTATTGCTCCCACTTAATAGATTTGAAAAAAGCAAACTTCATAATTAATCCAGATATGCGGTACAGTAGTCATTTCTCAGTAAAATAGTCATCAGTATTCCATTTGACACTTGCAAAAGGCAAAGGTGTTGAAATTCAGATGAGTTACATCAATCTTTATAAAAGTCAGATTTGTCATATTTGAGAAGTGTTTTTCTATGCTGAAGACCAATAAGCACTTTTCTTTATTCTTTAGAGCTCAAGTTCCAACTATATTTTTTAATCAAGAATAGAACACATTAGCTCAAGAAATAAACATTCTACATTATAAGATTCAAAACATTTTTATCCTCAGGTAAGAGGACCTGAACTTTTGAAAACTAAATGGTATTTCAGTGACTATTTTTGATATAGATTTTCATAAAATATTAAAATTCAGTGATGAGTTATGGCATATGGGTCTCTATTATGACTTAGAAAAGCTCTTGGTTTTAAAAAAATTTTTTATTTAGCTTTTTCCAGATGTTAAATTTAATCAAAAGTTGACTAGGAGTCTAAAAACTAAGTTGACCTCAAGAAATACATTTCATTATCTTACACATACATACACACACACACACATTTTGAAGTTCTCCAACCTAAACATCATAATGGAAGCTCTCAGCAGGCTGCTTCATGCCAGAGGCCATGTAGTTGACCTTTGGTGCCTCAAAAAGAACAAGATATATGAGGTTTAAGAATTTGCTTCACCTATGCACCATTATCATCAAAACTATGGATAAGTCCCATCATAAAATTTGAGTCAACCTGCTGTTCAGTGAAAATGAATTATAAGCAAGTTTGTCAATGGCTCAGAATGAAACATAAATCTCTGAACTTAATGCAGCTAGTTCTATATTTGTCTTAATTCTCAAGTAATATTTTAAATAGGAATTTATTACCATGTACAGTTGCTACTCTATTCAATCATCTGTATCTTATTGTATTAGTGCATTTTTTAAATATATCTTGTTGATTTTTTACAGAGAGGAAGGGAGAGGGATAGTAGAAACATGGATGAGAGAAACATCGATTAGTTCCTCCTGCATACCACCTACTGGGGATGTGCCCACAACCAAGGTACGTTCCCTTGGCTGGAATCATACCTGAGACCTTCAGTCCGCAGGTTGATGCTCTACCACTGAGCCAAATGGGTTTTGGCAATGCATTTTTTATTTATTGCTATAGTTGTCTCTTCCCCGTTTAGTGTCAATATGTTTAATTAAGAGACCAAAAAAACCATTTTGGTTTTACCCAGTTTAGCTGAAATCCTTCCATCTGTTCTGGCTTTAAAATGCTTCAAGTGTATTCTTTCAAGGTCAAGACACAGCAGAATGATATACCTCCTCCAATTAAAAAAAAGAAAGAAGAAAGGAACTGCATATCACATTTCTATTGTCAGATGCTTTCAATGTGATGAAAATATATTACACACTGGTGAGCTTCGAAAGGTCACCAAATAGAAAGCTCTTTTTCCTCCTTGTCTGCTGAGTAGGACATTGCAGACTCACATTATTAAGGCTACAGCACAGGTATTTTATTCTTGTACTCCCCCATTCGTTCTTTATCATTCATTTAGAAAACTCCAAACCAGAGTGAGATAATCAGCAAATGAGTTCAGTAAGGAGAAGTGAGGCTATCATTTGAAATACTTGTTTTAAACTGCCCTGCCTACGCTTAAGTGTCAGAAATTTAAGAAGAACTGCAGCTCCACAAAAGATCAGCTTAACATCATCATTATGTTTTGCCTCTCTTGGTGCTCTCAGGCCCCATCTTAATGAAAGACAAGAGGTAGCAGGGCATTTCATGGAAAAGCCAGTTCTCATTTTTGCTCTGCATTTGAAAGCTTATCCAAGAATAGGCACTGGAGGCTGGAAGTGGACAGAGGAGCTCACAGCACACTTTTGAAGTGTTCCAATCCTAAACCATCCTCAAACACCTTTTGATCAGACTAGACTCAGAAGTCCCTTGTTCCCTCTTCCTGTACTCCGTTGCAGTTTATTCAGGCTGCTCTGTGAACCGTGCGTCCCTCTTCTCAATACCTGCTGAAATGAAAAGAAGCAATTGACTTTTCCATGAGTCAAGCTGCCATCTGTTAAGGGCGCTCCTCCCCTCTTTAAATCTGCTTAAGAAGTCACTTTCCTGCTTCCTGGTTTCTTCCCCAGGCTCAACTGGAAGCATGAGCTAAACTGTGAGGTTTAATAACTTCAGTTTTATAGGCTGCCAGGACAGCACAGAAAGAGAAGAGAAAGAAAAAAAAAAAGTGAACAACTGCTTCCCCACAGAGCAGGAAAGTGGAAAGAGTCCAAGAATGAAAAACCTTCCCCCATTGGCTGGACCATTTAGATTCAGCAAGAATAGTTTATAATCACCATAAGAACAATTGCCATTGTCATGTTCCAAGCCATGCATGACAGCACTAGCCTTTTGTTATAAACTCTCTGTTGGCCACACTGTAGGAAATAATCTCCTCTAAATTTCCTCCCTCGCTGCAGATGGCCTCTGCAAAGAGCAGGGCATCTGCCACAGCAGCTCTGCCCGCAAAGGCAAAGGGTCCCCTCGGAGCAGGAGGTACCATCATCGGACGTCCAAGTGCCCTCTCAGGTGCCTTTGGTTTCTTTTCTACACCATAAAACCTTCTAGCTGCCCTATTCTTTTCTTTTTTTCCTTTTTTTATTTTTTTTTATTTTCTGAAACACCGAGAAAGAGAAAAAAAAGCAACATTCTAATTGAGACTTCCAAAGGGCATAAATATTTCACTGCAATTGGACCAGTCACGATTCATCTGCCTCATTTCATTCATTACAGCTATGAATGTCAATGCACCTCATTTTTAAGATTTGAAACAAAGAATTTGACCTAAAATGCCTCAAGCGTGGCAATGACCTCCATATGCATAACAAGTTAAATATCCAAAGCAGCAGTTCTATGAGTACCACATATATTTTGATTTCCCAACACAAAACTTGTTAATCTGGCCTGAGAAAAGGCACTTCAAATCACATAAAATACTTAACACCGTCAGACTGTTTCTAAAGAAATCCTTGCTCTGTTACTTTCAAGTAATAATGTGACTAGAACTGAACTAACAGAAGATTGCTTAATGAAATTCCTGGCTTTATTGAATAGATATGATTTCCCACCAGACATCAGTTGTCTAGAATGTAAACATTCCCTTCTAATATGCGTACAAAGCTTATTGACATTACATATTCAACAAATACACAGTGAGAGATAGTATAAAGTTAAACTCCAGGATGGCTTTTATTCAATTAGAAAAAATTTGATAGTGTCAAAAAATGTTTTCAACCCTTATTTATTGGACCAATGCAAAGAGTTTATAATGTAATCTAATACTTCCACAAAAACATACTGTATTAGTCAAGGTTATCCAGAGAAACAGAACTATATTATGTATTTAAAAATTGCTGAGCCAAGACTGGTTTGGCTCAGTGGATAGAGCATCGGCCTGCGGACTGAAATGTCCCATGTTCGATTCCGGTCAGGGACATGTACCTTGCTTGCGGGCACATCTCCACTGTGGCGCATGCAGGAGGTGGCTGATCGATGTCTCTCTCTCATCGATGTTTCTAACTCTCTATCCCTCTCCCTTCCTCTCTGTAGAAAATCAATAAAATATATTTTTTTTTAAATTGCTGAGAGAGTGGATAGAGTGTCGGCCTTCGGACGGAAGGGTCCAGAGTTCAATTTTGGTCAAGGGCATGTACCTTGATTGCAGGTTCCTCCCCAGGGGAAAGGGCTGGGGGGTGTGCAGGAAGCAACCAATCAATGTGTATTCTCTCTGTCTTTCCACTCTCTCTAAAACTCAGTAAAAAAAATATCCTCAGATAAAGGTTTTTGTTTTTTTTTTAAGTTGCTTTAAGAGTGAATTTTAAAAGTTCTTACCACCACCAAAAAAAAAGTAACTAGGTTAGGTGACAAATGTGCTAACTAATCTTATTGTGCTAATCATTTTTGCAACATATACATATATGTACACCTTAAACTTACACAATAGTATATGTCAATTATATCTCAATAAAGCTGAGGGGAAAAAGAATGAATAAAATTATCTAGATGCCCCCAAAATAAGGAATCAGACAAGTAAACTATAGCACATCTACACCATGTTAAAACATTATTCGGCCATTAAAAATGCAACCCAAGTACTCATCAATAGACAAGTGAATAAAAAATGTGGTGGTACATATACACAATGGAATATTACTCACCATAAAAAAAAAATGACATCTTACCATTTTCAACAACATGGATGGACCTAGAGGGTATTGCACTAAGTGAAATAAGTCAGTCAGAAGAAGACAAATACCATGACTTCATTTATATGTAGCATCTAAAGAACAAAATAAATGAATGAACAAAACTGAAAAAGACTCATAGACACAGGGAACAGATTGATAATGGTTGCCAGCAGGAAGGCAAACAACAAATTTGAAAACTATGAGGTTTAATAACTTCAATTTTATAGGCTGCCAGGACAGAACAGAAAGAGAACAACAACAAAAAAAAGTGAACAACTGCTTTCTCAAAAAGCAGGAAAGTGAACAGAGTCCAAATTTGGGGACTATGTAAAAAAGATAAAGGGATTAAGGAATACAAATCGGTAGTTACAAAATAGTCACAGGTAAGTAAAGTAAAGCATAAGGAATTTAGGAATACAGTCAAAAATATTGTAATAAATACCAGGTGGTTACTGGAAATATTAAGGGAAAACTATAAAATATATGGTTGTCTAACCACTATGCTATACACCTGAAACTAATACAAAACAATATTGAATGTAAACTGCAATTAAAAATAAAATAAAAAAACAATGTAATAGGAAAATTTCGTGAAATACATTTTATAGTATATATAAATGTGATATAATAATATGAAAAAAAGCAGAATACAAAATCTGCATGTATAGCCCTGCTGAGATGGCTCAGTGGTTGAGCATTGACCTATAAACCAGGAGGACATGGTTTGATTTCTGGTCAGGGCAAATGTTTGGGTTGCAGGCTTGATCCCCAGTGTGGGGAGTGCAGGAGGCAGTCAATCAATGATTCTTTCTCATCACTGATATTTCTCTCTCTATCTCTCTCCCTTCCTCTCTGAAATCAAGAAAAATATATTTTAAAAACTGCATGTATAAAACTACCTCATTTTCATGTCAATGTTTATTATATGTTTATATTTATATATCTGTAAAATATTTAAAAATATTACTCTGACCCAAAATAAAATCCCTGAAATAACCATAATTAACTCAGAAAAGAAAATATCTTAATATAACACAACTAGTAAATAATGGAGCCTAAATTTAAACTCATAGCCATCAGATTTTAAAAATAATAATCTAGCTCTGACTGGTTTGACTCAGTGGAAAGAGCGTCGGCCTACGGACTGAGATGTTCCAGTTTCTATTCCAGTCAAAGACATGTACCTTGGTTGTGGGCACATCCCCAGTAGGGGGTGTGCAGGGGGCAGCTGGTTGATGTTTCGCTCTCATAGATGTTTATAACTCTCTATCCCTCTCCTTTCCTCTCTATAAAAAAATCAATAAAATATGTTTTTTTTAATCAATAATCCTTGTAGGATTTACTTATTTTCACTAGTAATAGGAGAGAATATGATAGTAAGATTTTACTCTAGTACCATTTTTAGTCACAGGAAAGGTTATCAGCAGAATCAGACCAAAGGCAAAAGAGAACAATAAGAATTTCACTCCCTTGCCCCGCCCACACGGCTCTGTGGCTAAGTGTTGACCTATGAACCAGGAGGTTACAGTTCAATTCCCAGTCAGGCACATGCACAGGTTGTGGGCTTGATCCCCAGTGTGGGGGATGGGAGCAGCAGATCAATGATTCTCTCTCATCATTGATGTTTTTCTCTCTCTCTCCCTCTTCTTTTTATAATAAAAATATATTATAGAGTCCAGAAGAAATATTAATTTGTTCTTCAGTACTCCGTGCAGTTCTTTTGCAGAAGATTTACTGTGTTTGAGTTTATTTGAGCAATAGCCTGAAATGATTTCATGGTGTGGAAAATAATTTCCTCCAACAAATTTGGGTCAGTAATTTTACTTGAAATTAGATAAACCAGCATGACATGCAGGGCTCAGATTGAGAACAACTTGTTCAAATGCAGTTTTCCCAAAGCAAAATGTGATATAATATCCATCTCTTTCCCACCTGTCTGGATTATATATTTGAATGTAAAATCACCAATTACATCAACTTTCACTTACAAACTATTGGTTTAGTTGAACTGTGATGAAATAGCTCTTGCTACAGCAGTATAAAGGTTACTCAACCTTGAACTGTTATGACCAAACAGAGCTTTTCCTTGTCTGCATCATTTGCCTGACTCCCATAAGAGTTACCCACAGCTTTTTATTATCAGATTAAATGTCACAGCAACTGTATTGTTTCATCTTAAACAGCCAGAAGCTATTATTATTCTCTTCATAGCGGGATAAATTTGACCTCCTATCCACAAGTTTCATATCCTAGGGAGAAGCAGGTTTATCATTTAATTTACAACTAGTTGACTTTTATGTTTTTACTGGGTGAAGAGTGCAACAAAGTCTTTTGTCTGTTACCATAATGGGAAGCCCAGAAAAGAGGCTTTAAGATGAGAGGAAGGAAGAAGCAACTTTTCTCCGTGTTCTGTTTGGAACTTGTGATTTGGCACTACCTTAGGTCTAGGGGTCTCAGAAGGAGGGCATGGTTGTATCACATTTATAGCAACTACAGTGTGCAAGATATCCATGTATTTTACATTTGGTGCTCTCAAAATCCAATAAAGTATCCAATTCTTAAATTATATACAAATAAACTGATGCTCTGAGAGTTTAAATAACATATTCTTATTCCTTCAGTAAGTTGCAGGGCACGGATTCTAACCCTTCCCTGACTCCATATGTATGCTATTTTCACTACTTCATCCTGTCTCCTTAAATGTATCTGCCTCTTGTCCCCTGTCCTCCCTGGATCCCCAAAATTAGAACTAATAAAGATCTATTTCCTGGTGGCTGAAGATCAGAACAGGCTTAACTTAATATAAAAGGTCAGAACAGCCTTAACTTAATAAAAAAGCAAGAATATAACTAGTTCAACATCATGAATTTCAGAACCTCTACCAATTTAAGCTGTTCCATTCTTCAGTGATGAAACCAATTAACTCTCATCATGAGCTTAGGCTTTCAGATACTATTTTTAGGTCCAATTTTTTTTAAGTCCAAAGAGAAACTTACTATAGCTTTTTAAGAAATCCAATATTTCATTAAGTTAATTGGGCTTGATAAAAATTGATAAAGTTTTGCCCTGGTTGGGTGAGCAGTTGGTTGGAGCAGGTCTCAGACACCAAAAGGTTGCATGTTGGATTTTCAGCCAGAGCAGGAATGGGAGAAGAGTTCAGTCTTTGGTCTGGGTGTGTTTGGCTGGGTGTGTTTGGGAGGCAACCAACCCATGGATATTTCGCTCTCACCTCTCTCTCTCTCTCTCTCTCTCTCTCTCTCTCTCTCTCTCTCCCTCTTTCCCTCTCTCCCTCTCTCCCTCTATCTCTCTCCCCACTTTCTCTCTCTCTAAAATCAACAAAAACATATCATCCCATGAGGATTTAAAAAAATTGATAAAGTTTTATCAGGAACTGTAAAATTACAACTAAGTCATATAAAAATATTTAAAAGCTAGGACAAGCTTGTTTTCTTTATTGCAAATACCCAGTACCTAACATTTTAATAATTAATAAATATTTATTAAATCATAATTACTTATTGTACCTTTTGTTAAGCCTATGTATAATTTTTTAAAATATTTTATTGATTTTTTACAGAGGAAGATAGAGGGATAGAGAGGTAGAAACATCGATGAGAGAAACATTGACTAGCTGCCTCCTGCACACCTCCTGGTGGGGATATGCCCACAACCAAGGTACATGCTCTTGACCAGAATCGAACCTGGGACCTCTCATTCTGCAGGCAATGCTCTATCCACTGAGCCAAACTAGTCAGGGCAAGCCTATGTATAATTTTTAGAGATTTTTATTTTATAGTATTTTTAAGTAAACAATCTATTTTGAAATAAATTATTGCTGACTGGAAAGAAGATTAGTTGAAAAATTTGGGAGGAGACTTCATCATTAGGAATAGTTTAATTTTAAGGCTCTATTACACAGCTACTACTGAAGACAATAGGTCTCTGATAACAATAATCAGCAACATACCTAAAAGCTTCAGTTGAATATTCAACACATTACAGAAAGGACAAATGTTAAGCAAGATGTGTAAATACAGTATCTTCTCTATTCTAAGACACCATCAAAAGCAATGGACATCATTGGTTTAATAATAGAAATTTAGAAAGGAAAGAAAAGGAAGGAAGGAAGGAAGGGAGGAAGGAAGGAAGGAAGGAAGGAAGGAAGGAAGGGGAAGAAATTGTAGTTAAAATAAATTTGGTTGCCCAACAATAGAATATTCTAAAATAAAGATAACTTTATTTATAAATATCATAATCAGACTTTGAGTCTAAGACTTCATAATTTATCTTTAAAAATACTTCTGAATGCTTTTTGGCCATTGCATGTTTGGCAAACAATAATGGTGCCAGGCAGTTTGTCATAGTATACCAGTATGATTATAATCTCCACCACGTGGTATTATTAGGACAGTCCTTAGGATATTTGTGTCGTTAAAACAGCTATTAAAATGCTAAAACTTATGGATACAGCAGGACTATTATAGCCAGTATTGTTAAGCAAGATAATTCAGATTAACCCCCTACACCCACAGAAGACAAGAAAAATGGCTGGAAAAGTATGGATAGGAGGGAGCATCCAAGAACTAAAAAGAGAGTGGGAAAAAAGTTACCTAAAATGAGATGCAGGACAGGACAGAAATCCAGAGAACAGAAACCCCACCTTCAGGGTGGGTTTGTTCTAGGAGTACCTGCCAGTGCCAAAAAGTTGACCAAGAGACTGAGCAGTATTGTTTAATCCAGGACTCAGAAAGAGTAAAAGAGCCAGATTCCCTCAAATTCCCCTTTCTTAGAATTATATTTTCTTAGAATGAGTAGCATCCTATATAATAAAAGCCTAATATGCTAAGTATCCAACATGTGTTCAACCTTTCGACCAGTTGCTATGATGCACAGTGACCAGTAAGGGGCAGACACTCCAATCGGTAGGTTAGCTTGCTGCTGGGGTCTGACTAATAGAGACTGGGCAAAACACACCCTGGATTCTTCCCACAGTCCTTCCCCAGCCCCATCATGCACCAGTGTGGTCCCTCAGCCTGGCCTGCACCCTCTTGCTCTCTGGGGCCTCCAGTTTTAAATGCAGTTTGCAGTGAATGAGGTAGCATATTCGTGGATTAACCTACTTCTGCTGTTTGATTCATACTCATGAGATTTCAAGTTAAACATTTCAAAACATTAAAAGGTGATATCCAGTTACTCTTTTGAAGTTCTCAATATGTGTTAGCCATATTGGTTCTAAAAAGTTAGTTTCTGACTGACTTAAGTTCAGTGCTAGATATATGGTGTACACTTAATATTTCTCCTTGTCTCATACTGCCACAAACAAAAAAATGAAGTAATCAATTATATTAGATTTTTTTCTAATGTATATTTGAAAATATACATATTCAAGAATTTCAAAAATATAATATACCAGTATACCTTCTTGCCAAGATACTTTATAATTGAAACACTTCTTTATCTTATACTCTTGATTGCATCCTGTGGTTTGTTTTCTGAGGTCTGTGTAATATTAAAAGGTTTCTTGCCTAGCCAGTTTCACTCAGTGTTTGAGTGTCAACCTGTGAACCAGAGGTCCCGGTTCAATTCCCATCAGGGCGCATGCCCAGGGTTGTGGATTTGATCCCCTGTGTGGGGTGTGCAGGAGGTAGTTGTTCAATGATTCTCGCTCATCATTGATGTCTCTCTCTCTCTCTCCCTCTCCCTTCCTCTCTAAAAAATATATATATATAGTTTTCTTTCCATGCAAATAGTCTTCAGAGTTCAATATTGGTCAAAGATAAAACCTGTTTTATAGCCCTCACTGGTTTGGCTCAGTGGATAGAGTGTCAACCTGCAGACAAAAGGGTCTCATGTTCCATTCTGGTCTAGGGCACATGACTGGGTTGCAAGCTTGATCCCCAGTAGGGGGTGTGCAGGAGGCAGCCAATCAATGATTCTCTCTCATCATTGATGTTTCTCTCTCTCTCCCTACTTTTCTGAAATCAACAAAAAATATATTTTAAAAAAAACCTGTTATATAAATGTTTCAGTATCTTCAAACATCAAGCTGAGATTTCAAATTGGATGGGCAAAAACCTGTTAGCTAAAATCAATCAAAAAGCAAGGAGGGCAAAGAAGTAAAATAGAATTGTCTTTACTGATAATAATAAATACCTTTGACATCTATCTCAAAATAAATGAAATAGTCTAGTAAATGGAGTGAGAATTGGGCCAAGGTAAAGGAAAAATAGAAAACAAGCTGCTTACAATTGAAGATCTCAATCAAAACAACCATCCCTAGTTTGAAATATCTATAACAGAGTGAATGGAACCAGTTGCAGGAGAGTTTTGCTACATTATTTGAAATTAGGAATTTGCAAGGGAAACAAATATAACTAAAGAAATACACAAACAGGGTCTTTATAATTACTCTGGCAAGATAGAAACCATGAGTAGGTAAGTACACCTACAGTCCCAGTCTTTGTCAGATAAAGATAAGGATAAGCGCACACACACACACACACACACACACACACACACACACACACACACACACATTTTTTGTCCTGTAGAACTTGACTGAGATCCAGGGAGATGTTTTATCTTTTTTAATAAATCTTTATTGTTCAGATTATTACAATTGTTCCTCTTTTTCCCCCCATAGCTCTCCTCTACCTGGTTCCCACCCCCACCCTCTGCCCTTCCCCCCCCCAACACACACATACACACACACACACACACACACACACACACACACACACTGTCCTCATGCATAGGTGCATGATTTTTGTCCATTCTCTCCACATCCTCCACAATCCTTTCTCCCCAAGGATTGTTAGTCCACGCCCTTTCTATGTCCCTGATTCTATTATATTCACCAGTTTATTCTGTGGTCAAATTTTCATTCACTTGATTTTTAGATTCACTTATTGTTAGATATTTATTTGTTGTTCATAATTTTTATCTTTTTCTTCTTCTTCCTCTTCTTAAAGACTACCTTTAAGCATTTCATATAATATTGGTTTGGTGGTGATGAACTTCTTTAGCTTTTTCTTATCTGTGAAGCTCTTTAACTGACCTTCAAATCTGAAT